>JAJOOO010080156.1:0-25735 GCA_029582685.1 Solanum piurae
TGGATTCCGATGTCATCTTCTTGAACTTTTGATCGAAAATCATCATTCAAGGTTCATAAGCTCCAAAACACAAAAACTCGCACCAAGACCAAACGAACAACCAGGTGACCGAACTGTCAGTCCCAGCAAGTCATAAATGACTTGGGGTCGCTATAGGAACGCTCTAAACGACACACAGAAGGCAAAACAAGAAAATGACCAAGAGGGTCATTACACATATATTCTTTATTATTTCCATTGGATGGATCATTTATTGTAACAGATAATACATATTATATATTTGTTGTAACAGATTCCTATAATTGTTGCAACAAATGATCATATTTATTTGATTATTTTCAACAATTGCAATAAATAATGCAATAGATAATGCATCAAACACAAAATATGCAAAGATTGTTGCAAAGGATGAGCATAACTAATATATTTTATATAATAAATATGAACATATAAAATTAACTAAAATGAATTAAAATTATCAGATTCATAACTAAGTACAAAATAGCTATTTCATGACTACAATAAATAATGCAATAGATAATGCATCAAACGCAAAATATACAAAGTTTGTTGCAACGGATGATCATAACTAATAAATTTTATATAATAAATATGAACATACAAAATTAACCAAAATGAATTAAAATTATCAGATTCATAACTAAGTACAAAATAGCTATTTCACGATTACAATAATTATGGAGCATTTTGAACCGGACATGTTGTTCTTTTGTGTCCAATATTTTTACATATTGAACACTTATTTTTTCTTGTTGGAAATGATTCCCCAACTCCACGCCTCCTCTTCGTTCGCCTTCTTCCCGATTTGCTTGGGTCAACATATGGAGGAGGTATTTCTCTCTCCAAAATCTCCAAAGGAACAATCCAAGAATCTTCAGGAGGCACCGGATTAATTTCCTCACAATATGCAATTATGTATTTTTCCACCGAATAATATGAAGACGAGTACTCATAGATCTGATTTCCAAAATGTGCACCATATTGGGATCGAAACGTTGTCATAGCATGTGGACAAGGTAATTTGTCCAAGTCAAAAACTCTAAATGTGCACGTTCTTCTTTGAAGATCGACCGTGGCAACATCACTATGACCGTTGATACTAAACTTGTAATTAGCTATTTGATGGGCCAATAACTTATTTCCCAAATTGATATTCTTTGATATTTGTTTTTCCATTGAAGGAACAAGTATGTTTGGTGAGTTGACCAACTCCATACGCCTCTCGTGAAATAATTTTGCAAATCTCATATTTATTTCATCAAATAAAGCGACGATAGGAAATTCTCTTTCAACTTCAAACATTGCATTCACGGATTCAACAATGTTTGAGGTCATAATATTATACCTATAAAAAAATAACTTAATAAGATATATAATTATATTAAACTTAAACAACATACTCAATATATAATATTGTACCTATTTCCCGGGCAAAATGCCCTGCTCCATCTATGAAATCCAACTGATTCGAGATGTTCGGCTGCCTTGGGTACCATATCCCTTATCTGATTGAAATGGTCATAGAACTCAACTTTATTATACGCTTTCGCTGCATTATAAAAATGAGATACGACCTTTGCATTGTGAAAATTATTTCGAATATTTTCTCCAAGGTGCCTCATGCAACAACCATAATGAGCTGATGGATACACAATTGAAACCATCTTTCGAATACTTGAATGCCTATCAGAAATTATGCATAGCTCATCGGTATCATCTACATAACTTCTCATTTGTTCAAAAAAATATTGATATGAGGCATCACATTCTTTATCCACTACACAAAAAGCCACTGGAAAAATATGATTCTCTGCATCTTGCGCCACCGCCGATAGTAAAACTCCTTCATACTTGCTCTTCAAGAATGTCCCGTCAACGGCTATGACTTTTCTCAATTGTTGAAAACCTTGAATCCAAGCTGCATAGGCTACAAAAAAGTACTTGAACTTTCCATTTTCATCAACCTGCAATGCCGTCTTACTTCCTGGATTTGCGGACTCAAGCATATAGCGGTATGCATCAAGCACTCCATACCCGTGCTCATGTGTTCCCCTAACCAAAGACTTTGCAATCTCCCTACCCTTATATATCTTCCAATAACTCACCTTACAACCCAATTCTGTACGGAGTTGATTGGTCATATCTCTTGTAGATGGACCTTTACCATTAGGAAAACTATTTTTGAAGTATTTACCAAGGACTTTTGTTGTGGCATGTGGATTATGACTCGTAATATGCTCTGAACCACATGTGTGATACTTTTTATAAATTTTAATACAAAATCTGTCAGAACTTATGAATTTCACAGCCCTCAACCACCATTTGCACTCTGGATGTGCACATTTAAAACAATACACACTACGCGAATTAATCACCTTTGCAAGTCTGAAATCTTTTTTCAAGCAAGCAATATGCAATGAAGTGACTAATTCCTCTTTGTTCTTGAATGTCATTCCAATGTAAAAACCTGTCTCATCATCTTGAAGATTGTTCAACTGTTTTAACTGAGAACTGCTCCCTATATCAACAATAGGTGTAGGTGTTTGGTCCTCCTCCACATCAATGCCAATCTCATCATATGGAATATTCATGTTCATCCTATTTAATTCATCATTTAACAAATTTTGTTGGTCTTGTTCTACATTTTCATTCTCTATCGGTTTTTCAACAACGTACACCCTTAAAATGGACCTAGTTGCATCACTCAGATAAGCACCCAAACGAAGTTGATTGGTTATCTTAAAGGGCAGGACCCTCTGATTTTCAAAAGACTTGTGCATGTAACTGATGACAAGATCATTTGGTTGACAACTTAGTTCACAATAGCTAATGATTGAGTTCACAAAATCATTATACAAAATATCCCTTTGGACGGTCATCAATACTGACTCTGACATGTCACCATCCTTCCAACGCCAAATAAATCGATTGTTCTTCTCAATCCATTCACCATAACAATCAACAGCTATTGTTATTGATTCTTCCATTAATGGTACCTAAAGGGATTTATTAATAATATTTAATAATGATTGTATAGTAAAGTTGAGTGGCTATATACAGTTAAAAATTATATGCACAATCATTGTCCCAACAAGTCAATCATCTATTGTAACAAGTAGGTTATCCGTTGCAGCAAATGATTCACTTGTTGCAACTGATGATTCACTTATTGGATACATGTTCAGACTCCAAATCTTATCTAATATGTAAGTCAATTATTGTAACAGATGAGTCATTTATTGTAACATGTAATTGATTTGTTGGAACAAGTAGTGATATGTTATAATATATGATTTGCCTGTTTGTGCAAATTTTTAGTTTTGTCCTAGTTTGACTTGATATTGTAACATGTATTTAACAGGTAAGTCATTTGTTGCAATAGATGAGTCATCTGATGCCGCAGATGATTCATATATTGCAATAAATGGCTCATCTGTTGTGACAATCTTCTAATTCTTTCTCAGCTTAATATGATATTGTAATATGAATCCAACAGAAAATTCCTCTGTTGCAACAGATGAATCATATGGTGCAACATATGATCCATCAATTGCAATAAATGACTTATTTGTTGGAAGAAGCTTCTGATTCAGTTCCTGCTTGACATGGTACTGTAATATGTATTCAACAAGTAATCTATCTATTGCAATAGATGACTTACCTGTTGGGTACGCGACTGTAAAATTTTGAAGTTACACTCAAACTATCAAAATGAAAAATTAGAGTGAAAATCATTAGTTACTTACCAAAATTACCTATAATATAATGTCTACTTATATATGAATGAAAATTGGTCTGAAAACAGCAGTACAATGTGAATATCAACTGAAGAAGAAAAAAATGATGAACAACTAGAAGAAGATGACGATGAAGGAGAAGAAGAAGAATGATGATGGAGAAGAAGAAGAAGAAGAAGAAGAAGAAGAAGAAGAAGAATGAAGAAGAAGAGCAGCAACAATGGTCCCCCAACAATGGAAGAATAAGAAAGAGAGAAAAAGGAAAAAAGTGAGCCATTGATATCCTTTTTTCCCTCCATTTCTTATTATTTAGATGGACTAAAGTGTAAAATAAAAAAACTTAGGGATGAAAAATTCAACCCCTCAATTCTTAATTTAAAAATTGTCACCCCTATTCAATAATTAAGACTTGAGTCACCAATCTTTAATTTTGAAACTTTTCTATAACCCTTAATTCATTGTCCCTTATTCTCTGATGCAGGAAGTTTTGATTTTTGAGCATAATGGTGGCTCCATCTTCAACCTCTACCTCCTTGAAGGAGTACCTAAAAAAATATGAAAGTAACACCAATGAAGAAGGAAAGAAGAAACAGAAGAAAAAGAAGAAGGTTAAACCTAATGATGTCAAAGGTGTTGTCGTCGTTGACGAAGATCCTGTTTGGCAAAAGCCTGTAAAAATTGAAGATGAAGAGGATGAGTCGGCTGGTAATGTATTTCAAAGGTTTGTTTTTGTTGATTTTTTGTATCCTTTGGTGTTGGTATATCTGTGTCTCTTAACTGTGTTCTTTTACAGATGAAGAGCTGCCTCAGGTAAATGAAGATATTGAAGTTAAGCGTATGAAGAGATTGGAACAGATTAGAGCTAGACGTCCATTTGGTTCTGTTTCAGAAGATGGAAGTGGTTGGGTATCTGTTTCAAGTACTTCTAATGACCAAATTTCTGATTTGTCCCCGACACGGGAAAGGCCTGGTCGAAATGATAGTCCCTCACCAGAACCTCAACTCAATCCATCAAGTCCTGCAGCTGATTTATCACCACCACGTAAACCTAGGGCTCGAAATGATACACCCTCTCCAGAAAGTGGGCGAAAGCAACTAAGAACTCAAGAGGCTGATCTGTCGCCACCTCGCAAACGTAGTGCCAGGAATGATACACAGAGGACTAGGATTCGTACACCTTCACCTGAACCCCAGTTGAAGCCTTCAAGTGCAAAATATGCTGATTTGTCACCACCACGTAAGCGAAGGGTTCGGAATGATACACCTGAACTTGAAATGAAGCCTTTGAGCACTAGAGATACTGATATTTCACCACCACGTAGACAAAGGGCTCGGAATGATACACGTGAATCTGATATGAAGTCCTTGAGAAGTAGAGATATGGATATCTCACCACCAAGGAGACGTAGAACTCGAAATGATACCCCTTCACCAGAACCCAAAGCCAGGCCTTCTGATGATTTGTCACCACCAAGACGGAGGCAAAAGTACGGCCAAAGTCTTTCGGATATCTCTGATGTTTCTCCTCCTCGACGAGGTTCCCGTGCTCAAGGTGATTCGAGAGCTGATCAAGCTACAGATCTCTCGCCCTTGAGGAAAAAGAAAGCCCAAAATGCACTGGAGGCACGTCCAGATTCATCCACTACGAAGCAGGGACCAAAGACTGGTTTGGTTAGTGGCAAAGATATCAAAGAAGAAATTGATAGGACAAAGAAGGAAGACTGGATGAGGTAATTCTATACTACTTCATGTGCCTTATCTTCTTTTCTTTTTTGCCATTATTCAGGGTCAGTTTGGAAGTACAGGGCAAGTAAAGTAAGAAGAGACTGGGAAATCTTGTTTTCTGGGGAGGAAAATTTTATGCTAAAAGAATCAAAGCTTTCGTGAAAATGACCATCACCAGATCCCACTAATGCTTGATCCTTGCTCTAGCTAATTCTAATTTATGAAGTAACAATGATTTGTATTTTAGGTTTCAGGAAATGGATCCTTTGGTTAGTGGCCGTGGTGCTGAACCGGTATATCGGGATAAAATTACAGGTGCATGAACTATGTAAATTATTCTTATAGTTACTAAATAAGGTCTTTCATTTGGTCTCACACTGTATCGCTGCAGGACAACGGATGTCAAAGGAGGAGTTCTTGAAGTCCAAGAAGAAGAAGGAAGAGAAGGAGAAGCCAAAGGTACTTTATCCAATATATATTTTTATTTACATGAATAAGTTGTCAACCTTGGAGCTAGTCTTTCTTCAGCATTACTTTTCTTACTTTAGATGTGCAAGCTTTCCAGAATTCAGGGAAAATATTTCTTCCAATTTCTACATCTTATTCAAGCCAATAATATCGACTACAATCAACAATAGACTCTTTTAATGCAGATATTCTAGGGACTTAAAAATATAGGGGTATTCCATTTGCTAGTTAGTGTGGGGTAGTAGTAGTGGTAGTTCTTCATCACCACTTCTTTTAATTTCCTCATTGTCTCTTCCATCTTCTGTGTAACTTCTCCCAGATTCGTTTATGCACAACCTTTCTGTAATTTGCACAAATAGTGCTTCCTCATATTTTATGCTGCTGACAAGTGCTGGCAAATTCTCAAGTTATATGTGAATGAATGGCTCTCAAATCAAAAAGTACTCTGTTTAGCATACTCCTTTCCGATTATGTTTTTCACTTGCGCGGAATGTCTACTTATTCTCTAAAAATAATCAATTCGATATGTAAGGGGACAGATGAATGTTATTTCAGTAGTATTTCTTCAAAGAAACGTCAGTTGAAAGCTAAGGATTTGGTAGTAGTTGAGATTTCAGATCACAAGCCCCTTCGAATCAGATTCACTTCTGGCCAGAAAGCCATTGAATATCTTGTCCTTCTTGGCTTGTATAACACTGAAGTTAATGTCTGTATCTAAGAAAATTTAGTGTAATATTTCTTTTGGCAGAACCTGTTCTTGAGTAGAATTTATGTACTAATATTCATTACTTGCTAAAGTTCTTACCTGATATTTGCATTACAAGGATCTCTTTGCTCCCTCGTAGCCGCACAACATATGGGCAATACAAAGCACAAAACTTTATTTTAAAGAATGTACTGCATTCCTATCTAAATAAAGAATCCTATAACAATCAATCTGATCCTATTTAAATTTGGAGTCCTTCCACGAAAAAGTATCCAAAAATATTAAATTTTAGTTGATTTCAAAATCCTGATAGTACCAATTTTCTCAATAACAAGTTTTAGTCCCTTGAATGGATGGGTTATTTTGAAAGACTACAAAGTCTTTCAATATTTTTGTCGCTCAATGTTGTGTTTTGACATTTGTTCTTTTAAAATAATATATAGATAGATTATTGGTCTCACAACTGATCTTTTAAATTTGCCTTACTTTTCCTACTCAATAAGTAGACCATTTGTAATTCGTTTCGAGACACTTGACTTGACGCGTAGCACTTTATGAATTGATTTCTTTCAAATTTTTTGTATTCTTCTCCAATTTTCCCTTCTTTCTACTCTAAGTCTCTCTTTCAGTGATACATCACTTGGTCTTTTCCATGACCCTCAGTCGCCGTAGCTCTCTTCCTCCTTATATGTGCTTAGAACAGACTATGTTTTCTGAAGTGCATATATACACAATCAACTGCTGTTTGTTAATCTTTTGGATTTTCTTTTGTTTTTATCCTTGTATCAGGAAATAAAACTGGAATGGGGAAAGGGCTTGGCTCAAAAGCGTGAGATGGAGGTTAGACTTCAGGAACTGGAAAGTGAGAAGGACAAGCCGTTTGCACGGAGCAGGTTTTTACATTACTAGAATATTCCTTGTGGTTGCTTTTTTAAAGATGGATCAATGTGTTTAGAAGGTCTGAACTTGAGATGATGTGTGTACTCTCTTACCCACTTTCTGCATTAGAAGTATGTCTTCCGACGCATATTCATTAATTCTTGAAACTTCTTTCTGGATTTTACTAACATGTAACTGCATAGTGCTAGAAGATGGATTATTGAACCTGTATTTATATTTTAAAGATTGGGCATCCTATATGCTTTTAGTAGCCTTGCCCATTGGTTGTTACATATTTATAAGACTTAAAAATTTTCTTGCTGGCTGAGATGAGTTTACTTGCATGATTTTCACATTTTGTGAGGTTTTTTTTTTACATAAATCCTGAGTTCTAAAACTAGGCCACCATTAGGAAGCATCTTATTAAGTTCTATAGAGTTGGCAGAGGCACTATTACATTCCCCTTTCAATTTGCTCAATCTTGGCAACATTGCATACACTTGTTGAAACACTGTAGTGTGTGATATATTTGAGAAACCACCTCTTCTTGAATAGATCTGTCTACTTAGTTTTTTGTGTGCACAATACTACGCCTCAATTCCAAAAGTAATAGGGATCGGTTACGGGTATTCTCTTTATTTATTCTATTCCAGTTGGGTCCATTTCATTTCTGTACTCAATAATGTGTTATAAGACAAATGAGGAGTCACCTAAAATTGAGATACTTAAAGATCTCATGCATATCCTTTCATAGACACACTCATTAGTATAAAAAATGAATGGGCTCCTAAAAGAAACTAGACTTGATGCAAGTCTACCCTTTACGAACAATTAAACGTCAATTCCAACTAGTTGACCCCTACATGGATGCTTTGTCTCTACTGTTCTGTTCTTCTCTAAGTTGGCTTGACATCCAAAAGATTGTAGGTCTATGAGACTTACTCCTTTCATGTGACCATCTCCTTTGAACACCTATAATAATCATATTGTCATAGTTTCATATTGTCACACTATCCGACCCATGAATTTGGAGGTCTCTACATAAAAAATGATCAGACCATATCACATGACCTTCTCTCGTATAATCCTCCAGTTGTGCTATGCATGCCTCTACGAGATGAGATTATTTCTAGACTTGTTTAATCATCCATCTTGTCATCCACATTTTTATGACACTCATCTTGTGAATATGTTGGGTTTTAGAGGCACAAACATTCACTCGCATTCACCATTGCTGCTCACGTACTTTCTTCTTATGAGTATATCCTCCTTTCACACAACACCTGGTAGCACTTTTCACTTCAGCCACATATGTTAATTCTATATAGTACTTCTTCATCTATCATGTCATTCTATTGTAAGATTGAGCATAGTTAATATATGTTAGGATTAGCCTAGATAATTGAATTATTTACATTTTAGGCACTTCCAAAATCGCCTAACCTCACCTCAATTTCATTTCTTATTATGTGACTAAACTTGCAATGCCTATATGTTATCTTATTTAAACTCGTTACTTTCTAGAATGTTTCTACTAGTTGAAGTGGTTGGTTGACGTGGTATATTTATGTGTTCTAATTTTGCCTCACAGAGATGATCCAGAACTCGACACAATGCTGAAGGAAAGAGTTCGATGGGGTGACCCAATGGCACATTTGGTTAAGGTGATTGTTTTACCCTACCACTTTCTTTTGAGCGCATCTATTCTATTCTATCTATTTTGGGATGGTTGATTGCCAATTACTGGATTTCTGCGTATTTTCACGATGACAGTCCGTGGTTCTTCTTTAATGTCCAAATCCTCTCTGTCTCTCTAAATATGATTTACATTCTTGGATGTTGCAGAAAAAGCTGGATCCAATTCTGCCGGACTTTGGGGCTAATGAGAAAATGAAGGACTCTGGTTTTATAATCCCTCAGGATATCCCTTCTCACAGCTGGATAAAAAGAGGCTTGGATGCAGCACCTAATCGTTATGGGATAAGGCCAGGGCGACACTGGGATGGGGTTGACCGGAGCACAGGTATTATAGGACCTGTTATTATCTCTAGATAGATCTCTAATTTAAGCTTCGTATATTTTCCTCTTTGGTCAATATTGGTAACGTCAATGATGATTCTTGTCTAATAGGATATGAGAAGGAGTTGTTCAAGAGGACGAATGAGAAACAAGCAACAGAAAAAGAAGCATATCTGTGGTCTGTCTCCGACATGTGACTTGTTCAAGTTTCCTTTAGCTTTTTATATTTCAATGGAACAACTGCCTCCACTTCTCTTCAGTCATTTACATAGAAAGACTTATGTCTTACATAATCCCAACATGTTGTATTGCCTTTAGTACCTAACCATCCATTGTTATCTTTTTGTTGTATAAGATGTTGAAAATGTTTCCGCGTTTCTTCTTTATTCGTGGGTTAAATTTTGAGTTAATGCTCGAATTTGATATAAACGGGTTGTTGATTCTACTACTTGTGCTGTTGAGTATTGGAAATGGGTGTTTGCATTTTGAGCTAAAATTTGTTGTGTTGTTTGTTTTCTTTTCTTTTCTTTTGGTTGTTTGTACTTTGTAACAAGTCCTAATTCTAACACCTTGCCCTCAAACGTATTACACTTGGTCTGATTCCTTTATACAGATAGCAGCAATTTGTAAGACAAAAACTTGCTATGTGATTGCTTACAATCATCCGTGTTGTGATTGCTTTATGTTTATGAGTTAGACACGTAGAAATCATTCGTGCTGACAATTGATTGATTTTATGATAGTACGTTAAAATCATCCGCACAGGCATGTGGAGATCGTTTATGCTTAGATATCGTGAGTCCTCCATGAGTCCCGACTATCTGATAGAAAAAGTGTGTACCAAATTTTAACCAGTGCATTACATTTCATTTGCATTGCGCACTCATATTTGGCATGGAATTGCTGACATGGATTTAACTTGATACATCCAAGGCTCATTGTAATATTACCAGTGATGTGAGTGGTACTTTTAAAAAAAATACTTGATTTAATTGTTATGTTGGCGTGATTTATTTTACGACATAATTATACTTGTAGAATATATTTCGTTATCGCTTCTAGAAAGGGTTAGTAATTTGTCATGCCCTGAGTCTACACCATGGACGTGGCTGACACTCGAGAACAATTGATGATCCTCAAGCGAACCCTTGGCCTGGCTGACTACTTAGCGGAAGACTAGCTCAAGAAGAATTAAGCTTTAAAATAAAATTAAACATTTTAATCTCAAAGTACCCAACTGTCCCAATGTACTCCCAAAGCAATAATACTTGAAATACAGTTTAACAAAGGAATACTGAAAACATACTCAAAACTAACTATCTATGAAGTCTCTACTGTTTTAGACGGATGTTGGAACAAGACCCACGATACCTCAAATCAACAAACTAAAAGATAAAAGTGGAGTCTTCCGTAATGCAAGGAAGGCTCACCAAAGCTAGCAAGAAGTGCAAAGTGATATCAACGGAGCGCCTGTTGATGATCCTGAACACCTATATCTGCATCATGAAAAAATACAGGTCGAATGACATCAGTACATTGAATGTATGAGTATGTAATGTAGCTGGACCGAAATAATTGAATGAAAGGATTGCAATAGATATAAATATATACTCAATTGGATGTAAAGAAATAAAGGAGTGAAAACATTTAAACTTTCACAAATACTTACTCATTTTTTAACTCATCATATTAAGTGATATGATAAAAATACACTTTTAACTCTATTTGGGAGATTCTCTAACCGACAACCATCATTATGAGCAACGTGATGATACAACGTCTCGCTCACACTGTCAGAACTGTCCTATATCTTGTCGGGATATAGAACATCTCAACTAAGTGGAACCACTAAAGCTCTGCTCGAAAGCAATAAGGAGTTGTCTAAAAAGTGCGATCCTTTACCCATGTTGGCTACATGGTTTATGAGGAATGTGAGTTGTCTGAACTCATCCCCATATCGGTGCTCAATACTACTCTCAATAAATATATATGCATGCTCAAATGTATAAAACATACTCTTTCTCAATGTGAGGTAATTGCTCAAAATATCTTCTTAAAAGAGGTACTACTCTAAAATATCTCTGAACTCATTAACTTGATTAGAAATCAAAATTTCTCTTTTCTCAATGTAAAAAGTGATAATTTGGGAATACTTAGTTCCCTTATACTCTTGCTCAAATCATACTTTAAACTCTACTTAAAACTCGTCTTTACTTTCTCAAAAATCAATTTAAGACAAAAAGTTTCGTTAAAAGGATTCTCAATGCTAACTCGATAGTAACACAATAATAGGTATCATGCAGAAAAATATACATGAACAATCAACTCAAGAATCTCAATGCAAGATATAGAAACTCAAAAATCAAGAATAAAATTCATAATTCAACAACAAAACTCATTTAATAAATTATCAAAAATAAGAATGTAACCCTAGATTATTCTTTAGTGATAGAAAGTAGATGTAGGGCGCGAGGACAAACTCAGTCCATCACTGTAACACTCCGGAAAATGTTAGGTTAAACTAGAGCCTAAACGTAAGGATGAACGTCTTGAATGAGGGTTATAAGAGTCAAGGCAAAGGGGCAAGTGCCAAGGCAAAGGGGCAAGTGCCAAGGCAAAGGGACCAAGCCAAAGCCAAAGGCCAAGGCTGCCCCTAGCTTGGAGTACATTGTCCCACCTTCACGAGTGGAACCACGGACTGTGGTCCACACCACGGCTCGTGAAGGTGGCTCATGAAGCTTCCTTGGCCATGGAAAATTGGCAACCAAAAGTCCAAGCCACTACCTCAACTTCACGGAAGGGACCACTGCTCGTGGATCCCTTCTTGAAGATGACTTGGGCAAGTGGCTTATGGCACAAAGCAGCCTAGCTACTGCCTCAACTTCACGGAAGGGACCACGACTCGTGGAGCCCTCCGTGAAGATGACTTGGGCAAGTAGCTTGTGCACCAAAACCCTAGCCACTACCACAACCTTCACGGGCAGGACCACGGGTCGTGGTCCTTACCATGGCTCGTGACACCTGGGCGTGGTCAATTAATGAGGGTTAGTTAAGTCATTTCCTATTTTAGTCCAATTAAAATGGAGTCGTTTTGGGTATTTTAGGGGTACTATATAAGTTGTTTTAAGTCCAAATTCACCCAAAATAAGTCATATATATTCAAACACCCAAATAATTTCCAAAATCCTCTCCCTCGCAATATTTCTCTCACTAGAAATCATCCGTTGAAGAAGACCATGAACTTGAAGGCTAGCTAGGGCTCAAGAACTCATCTTCTCAACTCCAATTCCTGTGGAAATCTTCAATCAAAAGGTATGGGGGTCTTGATTCATGGAAAACTTTCTTCCATGAAGCCTTAAAACTCTCAATTTCAAGTTAGTATATTCTTCAAAACCTAGGGTTTTCAATCTATGTCATGGGTATTTCAATGAGTTAATTGACTATTATTATGATTGAATTGTTGTTTATTGGTGATTTTATGATAAAGTTCCTCATGAACCCATGAATTTATCCATGACCCAATTTCATGAATTGTGATGGGTGTATTGATGCAAGATGAATACTATGAATTGTGGCTATGGTATGTTAGCCATTGAAATTATGTTGTTATTCATGCCTATTGTAGTATTTCCAGGTGTGATTGTGAGACATGATTCATGACCCTTGAAGGGTAAATTATGTGGGTTTGTACATGTTGATGAAAATTGTGTATGAACTTATGATTCACTTAGAAAGTGAAGATCCTATGACTATTGTGTAAATTGTGGTGTTGTTGAAAGATCATTCTCCCCTTACCCTTACACATGACCATGTATGAATTGTCTAGGATGATGATAATGTTGTTGTGTTGATTGAAAGGATATTCTCATGAAACACTAAGAACATAATGAGAAAGGTTTACTCACATGTGAATGATGATTCTAAGGTTGAAAGTTCATTCTCACCTAATTGAATCTAGAGCTATTTTATGAGTTGTGTTGAATGAAGGGTAAGATGCTCCTTCACACATGTAAATGCAATTCAAGACTAATTATGTATAATTTGGGAAATAATGCTTAGCACTGAGTGGATATGAAAAGTGAGGTAGAGGCCCTCCTGTCAATTCAATAGGCTGGGTCATCTAAATTATTCTCATGAGATGGAAGCTCCTCCACCAATACAATAGGTCGGATTTCTAGAAGCAATCTCCATATCCCGTAACTATGCCCACATAGGTCTTTATCTAGTGGATCCACCTAAAAGCTAATACATTTAGTTCTACCTTAGGCAAGTAGGACACCTTCTTTCAGTGTGGGGTTACACGACACTGGATTCCATGTAGCTCACGTGGTCTATATCGGTTATGACTATTTTCCCTACATGACAAGATTATGAATATGACACGGACTATACTCATGACTTCTTAATGATCTTTACTTAGTAAGAGTGGGGGTATGAGACTTCACTTTTACATTGCACAAGTAGACTTTGCAAGGGGTTATGGGGTGGTTTCTAATGCTATGAAAATGTATGAATGTATGCATGTATGTTGAATGGATTGTTGCTAGGAATGACTTTCCTTATGTTCAAGTTAATGTACATGACTATTTTCCTTGTCTATGACTATTGATTATGATGAGGTCTAAGGATGATATATGTGACTAAGGTGGCCTCAAAGGGGTACTTAGTATCACTACAAAAAAAACAGTGTTTAGCGACGGGCGAAATCCGTTGCTAAATAGCTTATTCCGCAACTATTTTGGTTTAGCGACGGAATTTCATCCGTCGGTATAATGCGCGTAGCTAACCATTTAGTGACAAAAAAACAATTATGTCGTAAGTTTAATGACGGATGCGCGATGAATCTCTTCCGTTGTTAAAACTAACGACCAAAAAAACCGTCGTTATATTTGTACTTTTTGTCACAAATTCTATAAGCTATTTCGTCGTGTCATCGTATTGATGACCAAAAATTTGTCGTTCATTCCGTCGCTATAACTTTTTATACATTTCTACCTTTTTTGTAGCGACGAAAATATTATCACAAATCCGTCGCTAATTATGTCGCCATTATTTCTTATACCTTTCTACCTTCTTATAGCGACGAAAATATTATCGCAAATCCGTCGCTAATTTCGTCGCCATTACTTTTTATACATTTCTACCTTTTTATAGCGACGAAAATATTGTCGCAAAATTTCGTTGCCATTACTTTTAAATACATTAGCGACAAAAATATTATTGCAAATCATAATGAAACAAATATTATTGCAAATCATATTCAAACAAATATTATAAATTTGTAAAATTAACTTAATTCATAGAAACTAATATTCTACCAGATCCAAAACATAAAAAATTGAAGAGTGTATAACCAAGTTTAAAACAACACCAACGATAATTTCCAAACAAAAATAATATCTAGCCAACAAAACTAACTAGGTGAGATCGGAGAACCACAATCTTTATTAGAAATCGATGCATTGGCCTCATCAATATTAGTTGGAGTAGGAATGACGGGTGTCATAAGAGTGTTTGGCTGAGATGAGGTCGAAGAAATCAATTCACGTACCCGCTCAACAAACACAGAAAGCATGTGATCAGTCAGTGAAGAAATCAATCGTGTCATAAAGTCATCAAATTTTCCGGTGTTGTTGTTTGAGCATTCGTACATGGTATCGATGATGAAACATCAGATCCGGAAGCTGGGGCACAAAAATTCTTCTCGTAAAATGATTTTGCTTGCGATCCAAAACCATACATCCTTTTTTTCTTTTCCCCTCCTGCGGCTTGATAATATGCTTGCAATTGATCAACATTAGATTGAGTTTGTGTTTGATTCTGTAATATTTCTAGATACTTTTCCTGTTAAAGAGAATGATAAACAGTTAAATTCATTAATAACAACCACAACAATAACAATAGTCACATCTAGTTTATGCCAATATCTTAGATAACTTTTTATTTGCATATTCAGGTCTATGTTGCTCTTTTTAACCCACAGAGAATGCACAGCTTGAAGTATTTATTGTGCCATATATATATGAAGACCAGACTATGTCAAGTTATTTCAGAAACAAAAAAAATTGTTGGCACCTTCACTGAGCAATTCAACTATTATGATGTCCAAACAATAAGTAGGTGTACACACTACACATATACCTATAATTCTTTGGGTATAAAAGTTGGGAAAATAGAGAGAGGTTGTTAACTGAGAAAATAAAATGATTTTCACAATTTTTCCACCAACGAATATATAAAGTGAATGTAATTATAGAATAATGAACTTACATGTACAATTCGAGCTCGTTCACCAACAAAAGATTTTCCATCATGACCATGTGTATGGACATGCAAATGTAATTCACTTGGTGTTGGATCTCGACCCTTTTCAATAGCCTATACAAGGAAAAAATATATATGAAAATATGAAAATACTTGGGATATAAAAATGGTTAATCGCGGGTCTCTTTCAACAACCTCAATATACTTATTCCTAGTATCTTTAGCATCAAACAATCTAAAATACTTGGGAAATTTCAAAACCACAGAAAACTCAAAAACATCAAGTAAACCAAAAAAATTTCTTGGGATGTGCCTACTGTGGCAGCAGTACTACCCCCTATAACTGATGACAGGAAAAAAAATAATATGTGCCATTTTCAGCTATACTTGTTGAAATTTTGAATGGAAATATCTACACAACTTTAGGTACGATAAAACTGTTTTATGACTTTAGTCTTTAGCAGCACATGACGCACTTAAACTTCACCCACCACCTAAACCAGCGCTGAATATCTTCAAACACGCTAAATTACTACGTCAATTTCAATTTTATCAACAACAAAACTCAAAATCAATGAAGAAAACTGAAAAATAAAGCAAAATTGATGTAGAAAACTGGAAATTTTCATTCATGATTAGCAGTTCATTACAAAAGGATAAGCTAAAAGCAAGCTAATTGAACTAACCTTACATCCAAAAAATACTAATTCAAACCTTAACAATAGTACAAAACCTAAAAATTTAAGTTGGGTGTTCAAATACCTTAAAAACATGAGGAAATTTGAGATATACTTCCCTGCTTCATATTGTTTGAACCCAAAACAGTGAGCAAGCATATCAAGGCGAGAAATGACGATCATTCAATTTGATTGAGTAAGAAGTAATTCATATGTTGAGTCTAAAACATTTAGTGTGTGGTAAAACAAACATATCACCACAAGTATACATGACAACCAAATAAGTAAAAAAGAAGTTCTATACAATTATAGCAACAAAGCCTTATCAATAATAGAGACACTTCACATGTTATATTTTGCCATCTGCGTGTTGTGGAGTGTCGTTTCTTCATAAAGCAAGAAACTGCCTAGTACACACAAGATTATATGGGATGTTCACTTAATACGTTATTATCTACTACTATTCCTATTCACAGTTAGTACTCATTGCCACCATGTATCATGGTTAAGAGCCAGCTGAAGAGCAACCCCCCTTCATAAACAAACCCCCACCAACAAGACGTCGATTTTCAAAATCAGTACAGTGTGCAGAAGAGCAGCTCCAAGAATTTAATTCTCAAGATTAAATATCAAAGCAGAAAATTGGTTGAACAATTGTAGGAAATGCCCAAATAATATGATGATATGCCTCAATGTTACAAAGAGAAGGCTCAAATGCAAGAACAACTGTCAGTTCTTTCCCACGAAAGTATTAAGGAGAATTCGTTATGGAAATGGGAACAATAGGCATATAAACTCGTCTTGTGCTACCTCGACCTCTAATTGAGGTCTTGCTTGCATGAGTTGTGTTACCTCGACCTCTGCCTCTCGTCATGTCTACAAGAAAAATAACTTCAAGATTGCATAAGCCAATACATTCCCAAACACGAGAAGGAAAAGAAAAAAAACTACCCAACTGGAGTAGCTACATTGCAGATCATTACATTGCAGCTTGCAATCACAATACTTCTTTTAACCCAAGTGGAGTAGCAAAGCAACAAGCAACTAATAGTCACCCTTTACTTCTCTCTAACTTTCTTTTCTCTCAATGCTTTTAGTTCATGCAACACTTATTCAGTGTTAATAGTCAAGTACTTAAGTCTAAGATTTTTTTTTATGGGAAGTCATATTTTCTAGGGAAAGAAAATTCAGAATTAAAAGCACACTAGAAACTAACAAATAATTGATAGCGACAAGCATTGAATTTCATCAGAACTCAAGAAATCAGACCATCATTCAGTGACAATGAAGCCAACTGATCAACAACATCACTTCTCCATATCCTACTATACAACTAATACAATAACAGATTCATATCTACTATTTTATTGAAAATCTCAGGTAATGCAGGTGCAGTACAGTTATGGCTTTTATCAATTAATATGGCCAATGCTCCAACAATATCGCTGAAGCGAAAGCTATTCTTCATGGACTTCAATGATGCGCTAACAATAGATACTATGATACATATGTAGAATTAAACTCTTTAGTTATCATTAGCATGATCAATACCGACTCTATGTTACCTAGCAAGTAGATCATATCATCAGAGACATCAATTACCTGAAGATTCAAGAAAACTACACCTTTGGGAGGTGAACAACATTGTTGATGGTCTTGCCAACTTGGGAGAAAACACAAGGCAGAATACAATCTTCACACAGGATGTGAATCTGCCTTTGAGAATTAAAAACTGGTTGAAGAATGATATTCTCCATTGGAGGTTCACAATGATGAGATGACTCAGGCAGGTCATTACTGATTGCCAGCTCGAACCCTGACCAGAGTTTGATCCAACTGCATTCAAAACCAGTTGGCGACATGGATTATCATATCCCAATCCAGATTGTGTATCATTCGGTAAATCAATAGACATTTCACCGATCACTTCTTTTTCTCCTTGATATTTCCAAACAAAATAGTTCTCAACAAATCCTAAACGAAAAAGGTGTAGTTTAACAGTTTCAACATTCATGTATTTAATGTTGTGACATTTTTTACATGGACATCTAACTTTCTCACCACTCATGCGATTCAGATGAGAACATGCAAACTTGAGAAAGTCATTCACACCGGCTATAAACTAGAATTAAGAGTCCCTCGACCATCTAATCTTTTGTACATCCAACTACGCTTTAGATGTTCCATACTCCTACTTAATGTTAAAAAAATACAAAATAATTAGAGTTATTCAAAAAATTAGAACTAAAGAAATTACATAGAAGTACTAAAGTAGAAGTCTTTAATTGAAATGTATATAGAGAACACAAATCATATCCTTTTATTATATGTGGATCAAGAAGCTTTCCAGCAAACAAATTCAAGTATTTTCTACTTGTGCTTTTATTTTAACAAATTCAGAAAACCTCTAAGTTCCCAATTTTTACAGTATCATAAAACAACAAACCACCAGAAACTTAAGAAAATTCACATAGAACAAGTTGTTGTTTACTTACCACACAAACCAGCAAACAAAACTAGTGGTGTAATGTTAGAATGAAAAGAAGTACTACATCATTTTATTATATGTGGATCAAGAAGCTTTCCAGCGAACAAATTCAAGTATTTTCTGCTTGTGATTTTATTTTAACAAATTCAGAAAATCTCTAAGTTCCCAATTTTTACAGCATCATAAAACAGCAAACCACCAGAAACTTAAAGAAAATCCACATAGAACAAGTTGTTGTTTACTTACCACAAAATCAAGTAAACAGAACTAGTGGTGTAATGTTAGAATGAAAAGAAGTACTCCATCCTTTTATTATATGTGGATCAAGAAGCTTTCCAGCGAGCAAATTCATGTATTTTCTACTTGTGCTTTTGTTTTAACAAATTCAGAAAACCTCTAAGTTCCTAGATTTTACAGCATCACAAAACAGCAAACCATCATAAACTTAAAGAAAAATCACATAGAACAAGTTGTTGATTACTTACCACAAAAACAAGTATACAGAACTAGTGGTGTAATGTTAGAATGAAACGAAGTACTACATTTTTATCTAATATTATGTCTGATTTACCAGAAAACAACAGAGAACAGGGGAAGGGTGAAAGTCTAGCTTATGTAGGTTTCACTAAGTTTCAAATATCAAATGGTTAAGCAAAAATAAACAAAACAATATAATAGAATGATCTATGTGCATTTTGATTTTAGAATCTATCATATTTAATGTACATCAACTCATATACAATTTAATTACCCCTCAATCTTGTTTTAGTTAAGTTGGCAGTACATAGAGATATAGGGACATAAATAAAGAAAGAAAAATAGAAAGACTTTACCTAAATAAATCTCAAAGACTTAATCTTGAATTTTCCTGAGATGTACGACAAAATCTGCAAAGAATATAGTACTTAAGCATTGAAATAGTAGAAAAAATTATCTTTCAATTTTCACAAGTAACTTTCAATTTTGAAAACAAAGTAAACTAAAGTAAAAAACCTCAAACTATACCTGTAATGCAACAAAAGAACATCAACTTTCAAGTATAAAGAAATTATATTTACGATTTGACAATCTTAGAAAGATAACAAAGTCGAGTAGATGCAGATCCAGAATAAGGGAAAAGCTTTCTATTTTTAAGTTAATGCTCCTATCTGCCCTAAGTTTGACCCAAATGCAAAAGTTGCTAAATAAGAGATCATTACCAGCGTGTTACACACAATGTTGCATGTTCATCAATAAAATTACATATACAACTTCTCAACATATTAGTTTATTCAAATTCTCAAAATTATTAACGTAAAATATTTATTCAAGACTGAACCAGTATGACTATAGTCTGACATACCAGATAAGTGCACCAAACTCCAATATAATTGACAACAACATCAGTAGCTTGTTCCGCACCTGATGCAAGAAAAATGTAGATGCGACATAGAATGGGAAAGTTCGTCGAAATCCAAAATGAGGAAACTAAAAAATGTGACTGATACATTAACTCACATATAGACCATTTATTCAATCACACCATCAATCCCTAAGAAATTTCTCCATAACATCAAAAGGGGAAAGCTTTAAGATCTAAAATTATCAAATAACGGAGCATAACAAATCCCCAATTATGATACAATAGAAAATATATTGTTACCCTGACTAAAACAGAAAAAGTATTTTTACCCACAACAAGAAAAAAAAACAGATCCTTCAACAAGATAAATATAAATGCAAAGATTAGGGTAGATAATAGGCACTTTATTGTTACCCTAACTAAAAAAAATAGAAAAAGATGATGAAGAGTACTGTAGATGAACCAGAGATGAAATAACTATAAAATTTTAGACATTAATAGAAACTATTGTTACCTTTTGATGAACCAACAACAATGAAACAAGCTTTCCACAGAGCAACGAGTAGCAACGACCAACAAATAGGAAGATGAGCTCGGAATTTCTTTCCACAGAACAACACACAATGAAGTTTGCAAGATTTTCTTTCCACAGAAGGCGCTGCTATGTATGTGTAGCAATGAGCGGCAAAGAGGAAGAGAGTGAGTGATTTAATTAGTGTGAAAGGGATTTGTGCCCTAGGAATTTTTTGTTTAGCAATGAGCAGCAAAAAGGAAGAGAGTGAGTGATTTAATTTGTGCCCTAGGAATTTTTTATTATAAGATATGACGCTTTTTGCAAATTTTTTTAATTTCGTCGCTATATATCACTCTTTAGTTTAAAAACAAAGTAGCCACCATAAAAAAAACTATAGCAAAAAACTCAATAACATTACCGACAAAAAATCCGTCGTTGATTGCGTCGCTAACATTTAAATGTAGCGACGGAAATAAGTTTATCGCGAATTCCGTAGGCAATTATCTAATTTAGTAGGAAAAATAGAGGCGCCAAATTTTAGCGCCTAAATTTAGCGACGAATTTAAGTTTTTGTCGCTATTCTATCGCTAATTTAGGTCCTAATATATTATCTGATAATTTAGCGACTGATTTATATTTCCGTAGCTAATCCGTTGTTATTTAGCGACGGAATATTGTTTGTCACTATAATTTGTCGCTAAATGTTGTATGGTTGGTATTATGGGATGCCAACCATATATTGCACAAGTATACCTCAGGGTTACTAAGGTAATGGCTCTACTATGTTATGAGGATTTATATGAATATGCTATGACTTGTCTTCTACATTGAAAATGAATGGTGATTCTCAAACTTGGTAAATGCATGCTTTTCAACTAAATTGTCCTTTTAGCATGTTTTAAGGAGTTTTATTGCATGGCTTCCATACTTATACATATTTGTGCTAACCCCTATTTCTTCTACATTTTTACAAAGTGTAGGTTCCGGCGTGTGAAGTGTACTTCCTTTCTTGACTAGGGCTTGGATTGCTTATCTCTAAGACTTATGGTGAGTCCTCATGGTTCGAGGACAAGATGTCATTCACTTCTAGTTACTTTCTTATATTCTACTTGTCACGACCCGAGACTATACATACAAGCCTCATAACATTCATTCATCGCATAGGTAATAGAATTAGTACGAAAGTAAAACTTTTTATTCAAAAACCATATAATCTAAAGACATTCATTTATAAAGCAGCAGAATACTAAAGTCTCACATGACCATCTTAGACAAAACTTTAAACAAGATAGAGTCAAGACCCCTTTACAATGGAAGTCTTAACAATAGTCTTAAAATATGAAAGAACTAGAAACATTAAAAGTCCTTGTCCTCGATCTATAAGGACATACCCAAAATGTCTTGGAGAACTCTATTCCAAGCTTGACTAGGAAGAATCAAATTGAGTGCCAATCCCTACTCTTCATAAGAGTAAAGAAAATATGGGTTAGCACATAAAGTACTAAGTATGATAGCCATGCAAAAACATGCTTAAAAAGGACATCTTTGTTTGAAAGTCATTATATGTGCCATTTTAGTAAATCTTCATGAACATTGATAAAAGAGGCATAATATAAGTCACAACCAACATGCAAGTCACATTTTCACATTAGAACATAATCCACATATGAACCTTTACCTTTCACTTTAAGCCTTCACCTCAAGTAACCCTCAAGCTATACTTTGTGCAATGTATGGATAGTGTCCCATACCACCATCCACACCAAAGTACCACCTTAAGGTCACCAAAAGTGAACTTACCATTCAACCTTTCCATCTTCACACAATAAAGCATATAAGAGACATAAACATTACATAAGTCACATCATCACATTAAGACCAATATCCAAGACAACTCTAAGTCATACTTGTGCAATGTATGAGTAGCATCTCATACTACTACTCACACTAAGTACTCCTTTGAAGTCACCATAAACAAGACACATTCATATACAATAAGTCATGACAAAGAAGTAACTCATAATACAATCCAAGTATAGCATGCATTTTTACATTTAAGCTTATAAGCATTTAATAGTCAACATTCTTCATTAGCTTCATTACATTAAAAACACATTCATTCATTAGACATTAGATCAACATTCTCATAAATGTCATCATAAGAGCCCATTCATTTCATTAACATTATAAGGAACACACCATAACCTCCCTCAAATGCCTACTTGTGCAATGCATAAATGACGTCTCATACCACCACCCACACTAAGTAGTACACCCTTAAGAAGTCATAGTTCATTAACATTATTGTGGGGGTAAGCCTTAACCGACATGGACCATGTGAGCTTGACATGGAATTCCGGTGTCACTCTCATCGGATAAAGGGATTCCTACTTGCCTAAGGTAGGACCATCGTTTGTTTAGCCTTAAGTGGATCCACTAGCTAGACCTATATGGGCACATAGTTTAAGAGATAGGGAGATTGCTACTAGATACCCCGCCTCATCAACTCATTGATGAGTATCCATCTCAAGAGATTGCTAATAAGTACCCCGTCTCAACTCCCGAATGAGCACCCATCTCCTGCCATATCCTCTCCATGCTTAGCATTACCCCACGGAATACATTACATTCATTACTTTAGTTCATTATGGGATAAGAGATTTCTACTAGATACCCCGCCTCAACTCCCGGATGAGCATCCATCCCAACCCAACATTCATTCATTCATTGGAAAGCTCATAGATTCAAAGACGAGAATTGTCTTTCACCTAAGAACCCCATTAATGTGAGAAATTCCTTTCACAACAAGTCATTAACAAATAGTACTTCATCATCATTAACATTATCATTGAACTTCATTCATTTAGATCACACACACATGCTTCACATCATAATTATACAATAATCTCCACATATAGGTGTCGCACCCCATTTCGAACAGGCCGAAACAATTCACAACATAATACGGCTGACACTCTGATTTTTGGAAAATTTGTTTTATTTGTTTTAGAGTCGCCACCTAAATTTTAAGAAAAATATTAGGAAACCATTTTTATATGTAAATGTAAACTCTGTTTTAATCTGCGAAACCAGTGAGATTCTGAGTAAGGGTTTTGGTTACTCGAGGGGAAGGTATTAAGCATCCCTCAGAGCCTATCCGAAGATAGTCCTTAAACTCAATTTAGGAAAATATAATTAGAAAATACTTGTTTATTTATTTGCTTTAAAAATTAATGATAAGTTAATTAGTTAATTTTTTTAAAAAAGAGTAAAATACAAGGTACGACATGTACAGGTCTTATAAAATAGATTTAATAGTAGTATTTTTACCATATTGTAAAAATAAATAAATAAATGTACTTAAATGTATAATAAATTCATATGTAAAAAAAATATAGTTGTATCATAATAAACTCATCCTAAAAATACATAGATGTAGAATTTGCAAAAATCGGTCGTCTTATTAAGAAGTGAAATAAAAATAAGATAGTAGTTGGGTGTAAATACGTAGTAATATATGGTGTGTAATTTGAATGAAAATGTATAGAAGGTAGTTTTCTAAAAAAATAAAAAAAATAAAAATGATACTAGATGTTAAAATATTATATAAAGTTTGTGATCTTAAGTATAGTATGTACACATAGGTTGTTTAAGACATATGAATATTTATTATTTATTTACACGTAGGGAAAAATTGACGATAGATTAGATGTAGTAAAATAATATGTATATTTAAGTGTAGGGATTTATAACTTATAAAAATAAGCATCATTTATAAAGGTGACAGTAGATATGAGAAAAATAATATGAAGTGTAGCAAAATAATAAGTTACGTATAGAGAAAAAAAAAGTATGAAATTTGTACCTTTCTGCGTATGGCATATATATATATATATATGTACCTTGTATTTTGAACTTGTTGGCATATCTAAAATCTTGAAATAACATATTAAGAAATTAAAATGTTTTAGCAATATTTGATTTGAAAAGTGATAATAGTAAATATATTTTCGAAAAAAAAGGGTGATGTAAAAAAAAGTACAAAATGGGTCTAATTATTGAGACTTATTCTATAGTTATATCTATTTATTTATTTTTTGTTAAAAATATATAGGCCTACTTTCTTACTTGTTTTCTTAAAACTAGGTATTTCTAAAGGGTAAATATCCTATCCTTACACATATTTCTTAAACGGTAATTGCTTTAACCTTTAAACTAGTTTCAAATTTATTTAGGAGTTTTAAATGATGAGTTTTCCTATCCCGTAAGATAAATAAATAACTTAAGTTGTATGTCACCTTTAAAGACTAAAAAAAAGGGTAACAATTTTACCAAACTTATAACATCCATTTTCGGCTTTTAAAATTATGTTCTTCCTCTTGAAAGTAGTATTTTCAAGCACTTTTAGACTCGAACTATTGCAACTTTTAAACTCTCAAAATATGGTGGTTAGCTCCAAAAATTTATACTTTTAGATCCCACAAAATGGTGTTCAAAACTTAAGAAAAAAAAAACTGCATTTTTACACCAAAAATCTGCCTAGTAGGGCTGTTAAGAGCTGTATTTTAGCTCTCAAAAACCGCATTTTTCCCAAGTTAAAATCTGAACCTTTTATGCTAAAAAAATCTGCTTGGTAAAGCACGTTAAATCTGCATTTTTTCACACAAAAATCTGCAATTTTTTAAGGAAAAATCTGCACTTTTACATCTTTGAGAAAGTAGCATTTTTAAGTTAAAGAAAACTGCATTTTATACTTAGAAAAATGC
The DNA here is from genome assembly GCA_029582685.1 of Solanum piurae. Taxonomy (NCBI): domain Eukaryota; kingdom Viridiplantae; phylum Streptophyta; class Magnoliopsida; order Solanales; family Solanaceae; genus Solanum; species Solanum piurae. The sequence continues at coordinate 25,607 of JAJOOO010080156.1, forward strand.
TTTGTAAAGCTGTTAAAACAATCTTTTATTCCCAAAAAGAAATCAGTACTTTAGAAGTTATCGACTTAGCTGAAAGAGTGAAACAAAATAATCATTGAAACTATCTATAAATGTAGAAAAATCTTCAAG
>JAJOOO010080162.1:0-18026 GCA_029582685.1 Solanum piurae
ATTATCTCAATGAATTTGGATTAGTTATTTGATTCCTAATGAAGTTTTATTATTTTATTTTTAGTAAAAGAAATTTCCGAAAAACAAATATTTTGTACAATCTAATAAAAGAGACAAACCTACTACTATTAGAATCACATACAAAAAATCGTATTTAAAAATGAAATCTTTTTATATATTTTTCGTTTTTTAAAGAAGATATAATAATAAAAAGAATACCGTTCATCTGTATTTCATGAATATATATAATTGTTTTTTTTATGCATAAACATGAAGAGTTTCATCATATTTGTTTGACAAAATTTGTATTTTAAAAAATCTTTACTAAATTGATTAATATACCGCGCAAAGCGCGGCTATGTTTTCTAGTGATGATATGATTGTTGATGAAAATGATGAACAATCGGCTTAGGGTAACAAAGTCATGTGTTTTGTCTACTTCACGATGTATGGAATGATGCTTGTTGCAATCACTCCAAACTACCACATTGCTCTAGTATCATGGACACTATTTGTTATTGTTGCAACGAAGATTCAATTAACTTGTAATACAAACTTATGGTTAGTTTTGATAGTTTTTAAAACTTATGGGTATAAGTCATATTTTTCTAAAAAAGTGAAATATATTTCCCAAATACTATAGCCAAACACATGGTGAAATTTCACCCAAATTTTCACCCAAATAATATTTGCCAAGAATATTTAGAAATCTATGGCCAAACGCTAGCTTAGCGATAGCTTGTAACCGAAAAATGATAATATACATTATATAAATAAAATTTGTTCCAAAACAAAAAATAGAATGATATTGATCAAATTTTTTTCTAGTTTGTCTAGTTATCTTCATTACAAATTTATACAAATAAATGTTAGATGCAACAAAGAGGTTTAAGAAAATCCTAAGGATTTTACATGGATCATGTGAAAAAAATATATTTATAAATGTTCACCCATGGTATTTGATGTTGTGTTTAAGTCATTTTATATGGAGTAGTTGAGCGCAGGGTCAAACATTTGATTTGTGGGAATTTGCGGAAACTTGTATTTTCACAACGTCAACTTTACGTTACCTTATCAAGAGCCAAAAGGAACATAAGTTAGCATGCAATCTAATACTGAAAATACAGGCCAAAATATTGATGATTCCTCAGTGGTTTAGCTTGATTCTCTAATCTAAACCTTGAGTAGATGTGATGATTCGACAACAGTTTTCCAACTGTCGACTTATGCATATATTTCTGATTTTCTTCTTTGTCCTGCTTCATGTTTTCCAATTGTAGGTAGTATCCTGCTTTTTGTTTGAAATTTTTGCTACTGAAAAGGAAACCTCTTTTAGGTTCTAAGGATAATTGTAATCACTAATCTTCCTCCCATTCTCTGTTGTCTTTTTTTGTTTTCCCTTCCTTTATGACACTTTGAAAGAAAGCCATGTTAGAGTTTTGGAGTCTGCTATATGATGGGTCCAAAGGCGATTTACCTTTTTGAATGTTAATCTTGGATTTCCATCACAAAGACAAATAGATAAGAGGATAAAGGATCACCCTGCCTTAAACCCCTTCTAGACTTGAAGAAACCTTAAGGATCACCATCTATCAATATGGAAAATCTGACTGGGGAATATGATCCACTCTGTCCACTTATCACCAAAAATTTGTTGGCCTAAGACATCTAGCAAACAAGACCAACTGACATGGTCATATGCCTTCGCCGCAGTAGTGAGGAAATTATACCAGTCAATTATCAAGGTTATGCTCTTTGTTCTAGCTAAACTTTAAAGCTTGAATTGAGGTTGCTCATCGTTTCTGCTCTCACAAAGCTTCCACCAATATAACGATATACAAAAAAACTGTGAAATAAACTACAAACCACCACCACATATTATAATCATTTTCACCAACACAAACAAAAATAAAAAGCATAGACGCAAAGTAGAAGATACTGATAATGTAAGACTTTATCTCATTAAGAGATCAAAATATTTTCTGTTAGAAGCTGAAATTCTTTACTAACCTGAGGAAGCGCTTTAACACAACTTCTATATGTGTAGAGCACGGAACCCATTTCCTTCCCCTCTTGTATAAGTGTGTTCTGCAAACAATTTCAGCATTACATCAAGGAAAAGGAATGCAATTTCAGCAGCAGAATATTGATACAATTTCTTCTTCTTTTTATGACAAGGGAAACCCGCAGCCGCTACCCTACAATTTCTTAACACATACCAACTGGTTAATAGCTTTAGTGTCTCCGAATAAAGACAACCTATATGTAGCCACATCACTGTACTCTGCGAAATTCAATTTGAAACGTTAAAAAATATAGTAAAAAGAAACACTTTTCAAGTAGTTAAGATAATACTCGAGGCATTTTGATTTCATGGGTGGGCTATACTTCCAGAAAGGAAGACCTACAAGGAACATTCAGAAGGAATCGCTTGAAAATCTAGAAATAATAATAAGACTAACAATACAATACTGAATGCAATCTTATTTATCAAAAATAAATACTTAAGGCAAATTCATGTATGCTTGCAACCAGAAAGGAAGATCAAGCAAATTATTGAATTACTAACTAACTACAATAACAAATGGGGGGGGGGATACTGAATTAGAACTGAGAACCAAAAATAAATGTAAAAACGATGTGTTACCGATTGGACTAATAGTTTCACCTCGTTCAGCTGAAACCCAAAACCCTGGGCCTTATACTTCTGGTCGATCATCCTGAAATTATAACGACAAAGGAAGAAATTCATCAATTAGGAAAACGTGCTTACTGAAAACAATTGAATTTTCAAAACAGTGTTAATAGACATTGTTACCTCTAGAGAAATAGTGCAGCTATGACTTCTTCAATCGGATCCGCCATTTGATGTGAGAGAGATCTGGAGATCGCCCATTTCATCCATATATATTTACTTAAATATTGGTTGGTATAAGAAATGAGGTAGCCTGATGTAGTTCCTACACGTTCAATTGGATCCAATATGTTTAACACAAATGTTAAATACACATGTGAAAAATCAAAAATAATAATTAACTATGTTTTGAGCCCATAATTGTAGAAACTCAGTATTCAGAACATAAATGCTAATCTCATCAAAGTTAAATCATTGGTGATTAAAATAAATAGGTCTAAGGGTTAAAAGCAAGTTGACAGTGTCGATTGTGATATTTTAAGCAAGATAAGAAACACATGTATGTGTAAACATATGGGAAACTGGTGAAACATCTGTAATATAAGCTAATCAGGTTTATGAGAAAATTACAAATTAAAGCCTCCCTCTTTAATAGGATTTGATCGTTTGGTCATCAATTCAGCAATTTTCATTGCAAGCAACCAAAAAATTTGCAAAAATATAATAGAGGGAACATATATTTTGATAAATTTCTCTTCAATGGAACTGTATCAATTACAAATTATTTTGAGAAAAAACAGGTGGACTGACCTCTTTCAACTATCGACTTTGACTAACTAAGTGTCCAATTCAACAACTAATTTGAGAACTTGCAAACAGGTTCTCTTCCAGTTTCCTCTGCAAGAATTCATGGGCGAATTTGGCCTGCGATGTCAAGAAAGAGCGAAATACCCAATCAACAAGATTTTTTGTAAAGGTTCGAACTTGTAAATGACATGCATGTATATATCTAGCAAAAAGAGTAAAAGAACTAAAACTGAAGCAAAAAGGCACAAACATTGGAAGAAATCCAGAACTAATGGGTATAAAATCAGTCGAGAAAAAATAAAAAAAAGGATGGGGGCGGGCAACGGGAATTACCATATCAAAAGGAAAAAAGTTATGGGCACCATCATGAGCATACAATAGTTTCGGCCGCATAACTAATTCACAATTTCTTCAATTCAACATAAATGGACCTTCAACATCTCAAATAATGGGTAAAATTTAATATTCATTGAATAATAAATGGAAACAAACTCCAAAAATCAAATTTGAATATATAGGCATTAGGCTCTGTTTAGAAACATAGCATCATGATCAAAGTAAAGTAATGAAACTCATGAATTCAATTCGAGGCATCTCAAACTCCATTACGAACATGCAAGTAAAAAATTAATCAAAAATCAGAAAATTAACAAACATTTGGAATTGAAATTTCCAACAAAAACTACATCCAGTACAACTAAAATCTTTAAATGATAAAATCGGGAATTTTACCATCACCACAAATATTAATAATAAATCTTCGATTGTGGTGAAAGATGCAGAAAAAGACTAAAAAACTCACCCATTTAGATCTTGAAAGAGAGTGAGTTAGGAGAGATTGAGAGCTATAACTCTAAATTAAGAACTTTAGATTACCTTAAGACCTTTGAAGCATCTAATAGTGGTTGGGAATTTTCTGCACAAATTTTGTTTTAGAGAGATGGTGAGGATTGGGAAAGGAAGAGAGGAAGAATGAGAAAGATGAAGCACAGAGTAAAGAAAGAAAAGTGTGGAGCCTTGTTGAAGAAAGTGCACTAAGGCAAAAGTCCAGGGCCAAATGGATAAAACTTGGAGATAGTAATAATAAATATTTCACAGCAGTAATCAAGGAGAGAACTAACAAGAAGCTCATGCTTGAGCTTACCTCACTTAGAGGCACAAAACTTAATACACCAGAGGCTATTAAGGAGGAAGTGGTACAATTCTATAAGGCATTAATGGGATCCAGCACTACATCTTTACTTTCTGTAGACAGAAATACAATGAAGAAAGGACCCACAATTACTTATGAGCAAGGAATTGATTTATGTAGAGATGTCATGGATGAGGAAATCTGGAATGCACTAACTTCCATTGGAGATGATAAAGCACCGGGAGTAGATGGATATAATGCTTATTTCTACAAGAAGACCTGGAATATCATCAAAGATGACATGCTGTTAGCTATCAAAGAGTTTTTTCAATCTGGAAAACTCTACAGACCAGTTAACTGCACTGTGATCACATTGGTCCCAAAAAATTCCAGTCCTGTGAATATAAAAGAGTATAGACCCATAGCTTGCTGCACCATCATTTACAAAATCATTGCTAAAGTCCTAGCTTCTAGGATGAAGAAAGTTATGGCACATATTATTAGTGAAGCTCAATCAGGATTCATTCCAGGGAGAAAGATTGCTGATAACATTATCCTTGCAACTGAGCTGGTTAAAGCATACTCTAGGCAACACATTTCTCCAAGATGTATGATAAAAATTGATCTACAAAAGGCATATGATTCTGTGGAGTGGTCCTTTTTAGAACAGGTACTGGAGAACCTATGTTTTCCTCAGAAATTCATTAAATGGATCCTAGAATGTGTGCATACTGTGAATTATACAATCATGGTGAATGGAGAGACCACACCCCCCTTTAATGCTGCAAGAGGGCTTAGACAAGGAGACCCCATCTCTCCGTACTTATTTGCTATATCTATGGAATACCTTAGTAGATGCCTTGCTGAAACTAGAGAATTTGAGGGGTTCAAGTTTCATCCTAAGTGTGGCAGATTGAATATAACTCATTTATGTTTTGCAGATGACCTGTTACTTTTTAGTAGAGGGGATCAAAAATCTGTAAAGATAATATACCAGTGTTTCCAAAAGTTTTCTCAAGCGTCAGGACTGCAGGCAAACATGAATAAAAGCTCCATCTATTTTGGTGGTGTCCCTGAGCAGGTAAAACTGAACATACTCCAACAGAGTGGATTTGGATGTGGTGAGTTTCCTTTCAAGTATCTTGGTGTTCCTCTATCCACCAAGAAACTGACCATTATGCAGTGGTCACCACTAGTGAATAAAATTATTGCTAGAATCTCCTCCTGGACTGCTAAGAAACTCTCATATGCAGGAAGAATGCAATTAGTTCAATCCGTACTATTTGGTATTCAAGCCTACTGGTCTCAGCTCTTCATCATTCCTGCAAAAGTGCTTAAGCTTATTGAATCATATTGTAGAAGTTTCACTTGGTCAGGAACTAATACTATTAACAAGAGAGCATTGATAGCATGGGAAAAGGTATGCCTACCTAAATCAGTTGGAGGCATGAACCTCATTAACATCAGATTGTGGAACCAAGCTGCTATTGCCAAAACCTGTTGGGACCTTGCTAACAAATCTGACAAGCTGTGGATTAGATGGATCCATTCTTTTTATATAAAGACTCAACAATTCCTCACTGCACCTATTCCAAAGCAGGCTTCATGGATGGTCAAGAAGGTACTTAAAGCTAGACTGACTTTAGAGCAAACACAGAAGCAAAATGATCAGGTAACCATTGGCAGCCTTTACCTGAGTTTACTTGGAAACAGACCTAGAGTGCCCTGGAGATGTTTGATGTTTGCCAACTCTGCAAGACCAAAGGCCATTGTTACTATGTGGCTCCAATTACAAAACAAACTACCAACTAGTGATAGGTTGGCTTCATGGGGATGGATATAAATCAACAATGCAAGTTGTGTCAAAATGGACTTGAAACTAGAGATCACCTGTTTGTCTGCTGTGAGTTTACAAGAGCTATTTGGAGGAAGTTGATGGCATGGATCAAATGGACAGACTATGCTTTAGATGCTTGGGATACACACTTGAAATGGATCATAGAGAAAGCCAGAGGCAACAATCTAACTGCCCAACTTTTCAGACTAATGTATGCAGAATGTAGTCATGCAGTGTGGATAGAAAGGAACCACAGAATTTTTGAAGACAAATGTAGAAATCTTGAACACGTTGCAAAAGAGGTAGCTTATATGTGTTGTATGAGGGCTCCTAAGGCCATTAGTTCTAGGTTGCAACAACTTAGCTTTATGTGAAGTTGTATCTCCTTTGAGTTTTGTTTTTTCTGATTAACAAACTGTGATGTAGTTTGTTATGGTCTGTAAATACCAGTTGGTGATTAATAAATATACAGTTAATTACCAAAAAAAAAAAAAAAAGTTACGTAAAAATGCAAACACTAAAAATAAAAATTGTAAACACTATAAAAACATTGCAAAATCTTACGCTTACAAAAATTACATTACAATTTCAAAACCGAATTAATCTTTATTTAGAAAAAAAACATTTATCCAATTAAATAGGGAGTTTAAAACTTCTTTTCCATGTTGCTAAATATTAGGATTCGATAACTATTAACCAATTCATTTTGAATTTTAAATTTTAAGTAGCCAATTATATAAATAAGTTACAGATAAGTCCTAATTAAATATAACTGGTCACTTTAAAATTTCATTAACTTTAAACTTTTGAATTTAAGAAAAATAATATTTATCTATATCTAGCAAGCGTCAAATTCCATCTTGAACAATATAACAATTATAAGTCATTTAGCAAATGTAAGAATTCACAATATTACATAATAACAACATTAAATTAAGTTGAAAATTGTGATTCTAAAATATATGGTACAATTTTTAATTTTTAATTTATTTTTTCTAAAAAATTTGAATACAAGATAACTATTATTACACATAATATACTCAAGCGGATAAATTCAAATCAACAACCTCTCATTCATATCCATATGTTTTCTAATACAATTCAAATTAAAATTTTAAAATGTCCAATAAAAACTTTTAGTAAATCTAATATAGCTGTTGTATTAATTAAGATTATTTTTACCTTTAAATCAATTTTATATTTACACAAATTTAATACTAAAAAATATTTTGATTTTAACTAAAACATATATAGAAAATGTATTAACAGGACATTTAATTTCATGATATCAAATATTTTATGTGGAATGTTAAAATTAATAAATTATTAACATAATTTTTTTATTCAAACGACATAAAAGAATAAAATACAAACACGTAAAAATATTTGAAGCATTTCATATTTGATCAAGATAAAGTAATCATAAAATTAATAGTATCCTTAGAAAAATTTCACCATAATAAATTATAAAACTAAAAGATATAATATTTTAATACAATAAAATAAAGTGTGTACTAATAATATTAATTTAATATGCTCAAATAAATGAGTTAATGATTAATATTATTGTATTATTATAAATTAAATTAAATTATTAAGTGCATAATACATTTTATTATTTATTTTTAATTATAAAATTATTACATTTTAAATTATCTGCACAACGCGCAGGCACATATACTAGTTAGATAAGAAGTCACATTGTTGAGTGCAATAGAAAAAAAGGTAATAAAGGGAAATATAAATGAAGATTTTAACTAAGAGGAATTAGTATAGAATTTATAAGCAAAATATAAGAAGAGAGGAAAACATTGCACAAAAAGACCTGGGTACCATGGCAGCACATTAGAGGCTATTCCATTTACATTTGGAGCTAAATGTATATCAATTCCCGCACCATCAAACTCCCGTAGTAATTAAGAAATGGATTTATTGGATAGAGGAAAAGGGAAATATGCTCGATAACACTGTTCTTACAATGAAAAATCTAACAAAATGTTACGCTATTGCCATGATTCAGCATTATTTGTCAATGCCAAATGATACAAAAATGAAATTTTTGGTCCGTAATTTTGTTACTTTTATGTAAATGAATGAAAGCCAGCACTAAGAGACATATTTATCTTAGAGAATTAGATTTTCTATAAGGTAAAAAAAAAACATTTTCCTGTCCAGAGTATGTAGCAACTTTCAATATGGGAATGATATGGAAAGAGATTTACCTTGCCATTTTTGTTTGGACAATCTCAAGGAATAATCAGATTTTTTGCACTGACTTTTTCCGCTTCTCCTTCCCCGTTTTCCGCAACGCTCATTTTCTTCACCCGTCATTTCCACCACCGTCACATTTTCGCCGGAGATGTTAACTGATTTCTGTACTACAATGACGACGGCAACAACAGAGATTAGTAGTAGTACTGCTGTGGGAAATTCCATTTTGATTGTTCGCCGGATCGCTACTGTATTGCTTTTTGTTTCTTTCTCTTGTTTCGTACTTTACAGAGCTGGTGAAAGCATTGGTTTAAGGATCCCTGCCTCATTCACCTCACGCACCTCCTTCTTTCTCCCTACCGATAATGTGTCCACCGCTGTTTACTCGGTGAGGATCCATCATTCTTCTTCCCGAGTTTTCACTTAGGTTTGCTGTTGCTGTTGTTGTAGGACTTTGAAATTTCGCCAAAAAAATTACTACAACTCAGTATTTCAAAAATTACAGTTTAGATATTCAAAAATTATAATTGCAATTTTGTAGCATAGATTTAAAAAGTACATTTTAAATAGGGCCAATCTGATTTAGTGGATTCATAGAGCTGAATTGAGATGAAATGGCCAATTTTGATTTAGAGGATTCAGAGTTGATCTCCACTAGGGGTGCAGTCCTTCCCTGGTCTAACACAGGATGCTTGTGCACTGAGTTGTCCTACATTTTTTAAAAAAATAAAAATAGAGCTAATCCCCACTGGTTTAAGATTGATACGAAGTTGCTTGATTTATTGGATTAACAGAAAATTGAGTATTTCTTTGAGTTTCTTTTGTAAGAGTACTTTTTTTTTCATGCAAAATTAACTGTTCTTTTCATAGTATGAAATGTGAATTAAGAAAAAAGTTGCGTGGACTTGCCATTTATATTTATTATCTTGTTATAATCTCATATATAGTAGATAATACATTAGTTTCCTTGCTTAAATTCCAAATCTTCTGTAGGATAGTGAAGAGTACATTCTTGAGAAAATGTTGAAGAACGCAACTATGGAGGATAAAACAGTGATCATAACAATTTTGAATGAAGCATGGGCTGCTCTTAATTCAGTTGTTGATCTGTTTCTTGAAAGATTTAGGATCGGAGATCACACCCATCGGCTTTTGAATCATTTAGTGATTACTGCTCTTGATAAGAAGGCATTCTCAAGATGCTTGGCTTTACATAGTCATTGCTATGCACTAGTTACTCAAGGGTTGATTTTTCAAAGGAAGCTTATTTCATGTTCCCTGACTACTTGAAGATGATGTGGAGAAGGATCGACTTTTGGAGGGTGGTGCTTGAAATGGGATACAACTACGTCTTCATGGTATATTTTCTATTGCTCGAGTTAATTTTATTTATTCTTGGTACTGTCTACAACTTTGTCTTCATGGATCACAATTTCAATTCAATTGTTTCATAATTAAAATTCTGGCTATCTAGCACGATAGCTATTATTTCAAACTGTGTTTGTTCCACTTGTTTCTTAGGAAAGAAGCAGGACAGGAAATGAAGGCTTCATATCTTTTGTTTCTGATTTACCATTACTTAGGTTTGGCATGCCATAAATCCAAAAGGACATGATCCCGAGAGAACCGTTCTTTGTATTATGCTATATATTTTTGGACTAACTTGGTATAGTTATGTGAATTTACATAATTTGGAGCCACTTCTTGACCAAATTTTAGTTAATATTCCAATGGCTTTCATTTCCGGACAGATCTCGATCTCTTTTACTTGTTTGAAAACTATCTAGATATAGAACTAGACAAAAAAAATGTTTCTTTCCCACTTTGAGATGTTTCCATGTTGAAATTTTAAGAAAAAATATGCATGATTATAAAGATCAACTTTAATGGGAGTCTGATGAAAGGTGAACATGTAGTCTTATTCCGAACTTGATCTGACAAGATTTGAGGCTTTTGTGAGATCTCCTTACAAATCACTTTCTAAGTACTATTAATTGAGACCAGTATTTTAGGTGTTTTAGATTGTGGATAGTGTTTCTTTTAGGGTCTTAGTGTTCTTTTGAAGCAAGATGGCTAGCACATTGGAACGTTGCTAAAGTATGAATCGACAAACTGATGAGTGATGCACACCTACATGATTTTTAAGCGAGACATGTAGCTACTAATATACTCCCTCCGTCCCATTTTATGTGGCAACATTTCCTTTTTGGTCAGTCCCAAAAAGAATGTCACATTTTGTAAGTATTTAAAGGTATAATTCCTCTTTTACCCTTGTTGGTCCCACTTAATCTTGAAAATAGTACTCCAATACATTTATTAGGAGAGAGAAAAATAAGTCTATTTTTTTGAAGGGCAATTTGGTAAACATTTCAAAGTCTTTATCTATTTATTAAACTCCGTGCCCGGTCAAATATTTCCACATAAAATGGGACGGAGGGAGTAGTATTTATATATGTTAAGTTCCTATTATCTGGTTACACCTTTCCTTTTTAGTTCTTTTTTATCATCTCTCATTCTGATTAACTAAATTTGGAAGAGTAGTGGAATGAATTTTGTTGTACATGTTGACACCCAATTTTGGACCTCCACGATATAGATTAATTATCGAGTTTTTTCAATTTCAAACGATTTAATATAGTTACTTCTATAAAATTTCAAGAAAAATAAATAAATATATTTTTCAAGTTATTTTAACTAAGTTTCGTCACTTTTTATAACTTTTAAATAATGAATATGTTTTATATAATTATGTATGAAATAATTAAGTATATCCTATAAAAATTCGAAAATCATCTCAAAAAAAAATTATATTTTTTTTAAAGTGATGGATATAATTTTGAATTAATTAGCTTTTATGAAATTCAAAATATTTTTTCGAGTTATTGTTATGTAAGTTTTGTCAATTTTATAATTTTTAAAATGACAAATATGCTTTTAATAGTTATGTATATAATTAGTATATTGGAAAATCGTCGCAAAAGGCATCGCCCATAGAAATAAGCTCTACAGTGCGTGAATTTGAATTTAATTGACTTTGATGTAGATATCAATATCGAGTAGGAAATCAGTTTTTTTCTTACAAATAATGTATTTGTGTCGATAAATATTTTCTAAGATAATAACTATTAGTTCAGTGACCATCTAAAAAATCAACTCCTTATTTATATGTGTAACAATGAACTATAAGTAAGAACATGAAACTTATCAATATAGATTGTGGTGAGATAGTTTGGATCGCTCCACAATTTATTATAGTTCTCGCCTTCTCGGATTCAAGCATCTAGGAAAGGGGGGAGTGACGTTGGAAGCGTGCTCCCAAAAATGAATCATGCAATGCGTGAATTTTGATTTAGTCGAGACCCGATACGGATATCAAGAAATTCATGTTGGAAGCATCGATCTCATTAATGAGTCATGCAATGCGTGAATTTTAATTTAGTCGAGACCTAATACTGATATCAAACACTATACTATAAAATAAAATAAAACCTATTTTTGGAGTATTTTGAGAAAGTGACCTAACTTCTTAAAAGTAGTTGACTATCAAAACATACTACTTGTAAATGATTTCATTTATGATTGCATTTTCTTTGTATTTTTATCCAAGAGTGCAATTCCCAATCCATGAGCCAAAATGGACCATGATAGTGATAATTATATTGCCAAGTAGCTACATTACAAATAAAATTGATTTTAAAAGATCTCAAAGTGTCAAGATATTCATAATTATATTGATAATTTGAACTAATCTAACAGGTCATAAAAAGGTGAGGACAATTGTATCAATTAGAAGAAAAAGAAAGGACAATTAATCATGAAAATGATGGATCATTGTGGGAAAGTCCAATCATGCAATTCATTAAAGTGTAACAAATAAAAATTGAAAGGTTGCTTAAGTCATCTGCAGCCCCTTAAAGTTATCTGCATAAGCATTAAGTCACTTAAGGTGTTTAAGTCAAAATTTTCACACTCAAACGTGAATTCAGATTTAATTAAATTTTAATGCATATATTTAATATTGGGTGAAAAATTAGAAAAAATAGTTGAATTTTCAATCCAATTTTGCTTGTTTTTGTTTATTGGGATTTTTATATGATTTTTTTTATCGGTGGTCGCTTTTTAAGCTATTTATTTGTTAAATAATTTATTTTTTTAATAATTTATGAATATTTTAGATTATAGTTTAAAGATTCATTCCGGACAAACTCAAATCTTTCGAGAAGACGTTGGATTATAATCTAGTAATATTTTGTAAGTTATTACAAAAATTAAATGACAATTTTAATGTTTTGTTAGTAAAATTCAAAAATACATGAGCAAATATTCGAGGAGTGTACTTTTTCAAAAACTATATTTATACAACTTTGTTAGAAATAGGGACAAAATTTAAATACGGTATTAAAAAGGACAACAAGGACCATAACAAAATAATTATTGTCCCTCTGTTATAATTTATATAGCACTAGGAACTAAGCCGCGCTACGCGCTGTATAAAAAAAATTAAATTTATGAAATATTTTTTTGTTTTTCTTAAATAAAATTATAATATTATTAATGTTTTTAATGATTTTTCAATCTTCAAATCCAAATAAATTATATTACAAATTTTAATACTTATATTTGTAATTTTGACTTAAATTCGTGGGATATTGATTTTATCAAAAAAAAAAATCCTTAAATTAGCACCATCTAATATACCTATTGTTTTATGTTGGAGTTGTTATAATTGAAAATTTATGAATTTAGTTTCCATTTGAATGTGTTCTTTTATAGAGTTATGACATGGTAATAAAAATTAAAATAATAGATTTAATAGAAAAAAAAATAAAAAAATGAAGGAATATATACATTTTATAGTAGATAAATAAAACAAAAGTTTACTCATTGGTGCAAGGATGAGCTTAAAGTTTGCTTTCACTAAAATTATGTTATTTTCTAACGTAAATGCATAAAATGTAGAACTGGCATGCAAATTAGCATAAATATAATAGATCGATGAATGAAAATGGGATAATTTCATACACTTTTCTTTAAATTTGGCTTTTTAAAATGGTTCGAATTTGACTTTATAACACTCGCCTCTTAAAATTTACGATATTATCCTTCTCTTATTTTAGTTTTATTGTAACACTTCTTTTAACCTATTAAATAGCTCAATTATATGTTTGGACTTATTTGTCCCTTAAAGAAACTCAATAATCTCGTTAAAAGAATCTTCTAAGTAGCATTACATATGGATGAAATTTTCATCTAGTTTTTTAATTATTAAATGAAATGTTTGATAAAATGAATAGACAAACAATCATTCATCTCCCTAAAGATAGTACTATTAAAACCCTTTCATGAAATTGCCTTGGTTTCAATCTATTTCATTAGCTGCAATTGATCAACAACATAAAGATGAAACAAATAATAAACTAAACTACAATTTCTTATCTTTGTAAATAAACATATATGTAAGGATGAAAAATGGAATATGAATTGACGTAATATTTACAAGAGTGGTATTAAAATTAATGGCAGTACAATAATAAAAGTGACAATTCAATAATCATTCCCTTGTTATAACTTATAACTAAATTAAGATTACAACGAACTCTTCAAGAACCCAAATTAGGTGGAAAGAGTGAGTAAAAAAGTGAAGATATGCACTAATAAGAACATAGTTAGAAATACTTATCGACACACTTTTTCATTTCTTATATGTGAAGCAAAAACAAAAGCACATGAAATTTACCGATAGAATTTATAGACATTATTCTTTACTAACTACTTATTTGATATCAAAATTTACAGATCAATTAGTCTATATTTAATACATACTAAAATTATCAATATGACTAATTCAAATTTACAATGTAAAAAGTTCATTATAAAAAGATGTAGTGCTTTTATAAAAAAAAACTTTCACAACTCAAACTCCATATATATTTAGTTAATGATAGATAATTTTTTGTTCACATTTTCAAAAGTACCTAAAACTCATTGAATAGAAGAACACCTTTTTAATTATTTCTTTTGTAGGCTTTAGATATTGTGCATCGCATTAAGTGCAAGTGCTATTCTAATCCATATTATGAAAGGCAATTTTATCTATAGCTTTATCTTCCAAAAAAATTGTTCTCATATGCATGTCTTTTGTCTTTTCAAGAAAACGTTTGGCATTTGTTTTGGTTAAGTACTTAGTAGTTGAAGAGGCGTGATAGTAGTAATAAAAATGATTTAGTAAAAGTCTTACAATATGATTTTAGTTAAAACGGTTTTACTGAAATAAAATTTGAAGAGAGAAGTTATTAAAATAAAAGCCAAAAATCTCACAATTAAATAAAGATAAATAGAAATGTTAGCATAGAGAAGTATAGAATCAAAATGTTAAGACTTTTGAGAGAGATTACGCAATATAAAACAACCATAATAAAAAAAAATAGTCACACACAAAAATAAGCATAATCCTGCTTGAAGTCATGTTATCATTCTATGTATCAGAAGTATAGAAGTACAATGTTAAAAAATAAAAAAGATCAATATTATTCCTACTTAATATTAATACTTAGCAACCAAAAATAAAAGTGTAACAAATTTTGTTATAATAAAAGAGATTGGCGAAAAGTTGTATGTTAAAACGTACGGCAAATCACAGGAAATAAAAAAACTAATATATAAATTACTTGAAAATTGCAAGTTTTTCACCCTCACAGGTTCGCCTTTAGCCGACATCAACATGTACTTAGCCTATAGCAAGATATTCTTCTGCTTTTGCTTCTTCTTTTTTTCACCAACAATGTGTATCCTGCTTTAACATAAAACAAAACAAATTAAATCGACGACCTAAAGAAAAAGGAAAATGAATTATAAAATTTTGGTACTATAAGGGTTATATAAAAATAAAAATGCAAAGAAAATATTAAAAATTGTACCTGAGAAGTTTTTTTCACAATTAAACAGAAAAGCAGTAATATAATCTATATAACATTGAGGATACCCAAATGGTTAAAAAGCATTTTCCTCATCCATGTGATTCAAATTAATCACTATCAACTATCCACAAAGGAATATCTCTAGGAGATATTTCCAAAAAAAAAATTGTGCTTTTGATCGATGGCTAATTAGAAGCATGCAGGAAAAATATTGTCGAAAATTTGCAGATAGTGTAGTGGATGATATGCCATGACTGGGCTCCCTACTAAGGAGTATTATTTATGCCATAATTGGGCATAAATGAAATTTAATTAATTTAATTAATAGGATGTCGTTTGGAATTTTCATGCGAGGGTGAAGGGCTGCATTAATTAACAATTACTCCCTCCGTCCCATTTTATGTAGCAACATTTGACCGGGCACGAAGTTTAATAAATAAATGAAGATTTTGAAATGTTTACCCAATTGCCCTTTAAAAAGTAGACTTACTTTTCTCTCTCCTCATAAATGTATATCTTTAATATTAAGTGGGACCAACAAGAGTAAAAGAGGAATTGTACCTTTAAATACTTACCATATAAGAAAATGTGACATTATTTTTTGGACTGTCAAAAAGGAAATGGTGCCACATAAAATGAGATGGAGGGAGTATACCTTTTTCTTTAATGACGTATGAGCTGTTAAATATTTAAGTTAAATTAAATTAGATAAATATAAAAATGAGAGGAAAAATGTAAAAAAAAATCTCGAAAATGATAAATGTTATTTCTGGCCTTAAAGGGAGCCACATCAGCGGACTTATATTCCTACTTTATATTAATATATAGACTAGGGAACTTATCCGTGCTTCGCGAGGTCAAAAAAATTCTATGAACTTATGATTTATTTTTTTATCTAATATCTTAATATTATAAACAATCTAAAATTATAATTTTGATTACTTTTTGTTCCAAATGATTATTCATGTATAAGTTTATAATTTCAACTCATATGTTATTGCAAAACTTAATTTGAAAATTAAATCCCAACCTATAATTACATTTTAAAAGAAAGTAATTACAACAACACAATAAGAAGGAAATTGAAAACAAAAGTTCAGAATAACTCATGTGTAGTTGTTTATATATATATATATATATATATTTAGTTTAGTAGAAGAAAAATGAGCAATTTGAAATTTTTTTATGTAAAATTTGTGATAAACTTGAATAATGAACTACTTATAAGTAATTGAAATAACAATAGGTCTTAAAAATTTCAGTTAATATAAAATTGTTTTATACTTTAATTTGTAAAAGTGTATTTGAATATTCATACCAACAACTCATCGATGTAGTAATGATAAGTTTTTACCTAATTAAGTAAGTAGCTTAAGAATAGTCAAGAAAAGAAATCAAATAAAACTTTTACTTTAAAAAAATCTAGTGAATTTTTTACTCATGCTCCCCTTTATCCTTTATAGCAATCGAAAATATTGCCAAAATTTTCAATGAAAGGTCTAAACATTTTGGGCTAAATTCTAATATTATTAATGGAAAGAGAGTTATAAACATTCTATTTATTTCAGCCTCTCCAAAATTGAAGAAAGAGGGATAAAGAATAATAAGTAAAAAAAAAGATTGTGTTTCTCTCTTCTTTTTTTAATTACCCTTTTTGTTTTTCTTGTGATAGTATTCTTGTAAGTGTATATTTGCATGTTCCTACAAATATGATTACGAAAGGGTAGATCTATTTGTATAACTATCAAAAAGAGAATATTTCATATATGACTCTTAAAATCTATATAGGAGTATAAGTTTAAGGAATTTTAATTGTATATTGAAAAATTAAAGTAATTAGATAGGATTTAAATATGAGGAAGGAAAATTTCATTCTCTGAATAATTATTTTCGTAGTTCGAGAATCATTAATGTTATGTTATAAATTCATAAAATCTAAAAAGAATTGTTCATTTCATAAAATAAAATTAGGGATACAAAATTTATATGAGAAAAAATTCTTTTTTTTTACAAGAGTGAGATTCAAAATGCAACAAAATTAATTTCAAGCTTCAATTTAATTGAAAATCCTTCTTTGGACAACTGAAAAGTTTATTATCTACTAATTTATCATCAATAATATGTAAATTATTTGATAAAAATCATTTTAAAATAACGTCTTCTTTTATTATTACTGACATATTGTTCAAATTTGAAGCTAACACTTAGCAACAAAAACATGTTCATACTATCTCTAAAACAAAAAAAAAAGTAAAAAGATAAATTATTTTTAAAAGAGAGAAAATAAATGACACAAAAAACACTAATAAGATGTAAATTTGAAGTTAATAATTTAATTGAGAATCCTTCTTTAGATAATTGAGAATTTTATCATCTACCAATTTATCACTAATAATATGTAAATTATTTGATAAAATTTATTTTAAACTAACATTTTCTTTTATTATTATTATTGACATGTTGTTCAAATTTGAAGCTAACACTAAG
>JAJOOO010080163.1:0-14105 GCA_029582685.1 Solanum piurae
ATATAAACTCCAAACGACATTTTCAATTATTTGTAAGAACAATCTATCAAAATTAATCACAAATTCATAAAATTCAAATAATGAATTTAAAATTTGAAGCTTTATAATAATCATCAATGGTGAGTTCTTGCTGCTTTAATTTTAGAGATTTGAAATTTTTGCTTGAAAACATAATTTTGTGCAAATTTTCTATCTTTCTATTTCTCTTCTCGTCGTGTTTTTGGATAAAAATGGTGAAATATGGGAAAAAACTGAATTTAGGATAGTTATTTTAATGAAAATTTTAAAGAAGAAGAAGAAGAATAAAAAGGAGAAGAAAAGGAGGAAGATAAAGTGACAGAGAAAGAGACGACAAAGAAGAGAAGTAAGAGAAAAAAGTGCTAGAGAAAAAGGCAAGCGAAGATAGCCTGTACCATTTGTTTAATTCCAAAAAAATGTTATATTTAGTTAGAAAAATTATATTGTCATAGATGGTAAATATTTTTTTAATGTAGCATATTTATGTGATTTTCCCAATTTTATTTGTGTATTTGATTAACAAGTAGTAACACTAGTCGATATTTATGATAATATTTTTAAATTATAATTTAATTTAAAAATTATAAAAAAAATACACTTTTAAAAAAAGAGGGTTGGCCCAGCAAAGCCCGTAGCCCACACACTTGTGGGTTGGGCCGACCATTTTCTGGCCCACATAAAAATGGGCTAGCCCAGCCTGGCTCGTCAAATTTCAAAGCCTGGATTTGCTTCTCCATTGCTGGATTTCCCATCTCAGGTGAAAACACGTATCAAAACAATTAGAGCTACGACCTTCTACCACTGTCAACCTTACCGAGTCAGTGAAGTCTACTCCACCATCTTCGTCATAAATAATAAGTACAAATACCTCAGCCGTGTAGTGACAATCACAAAAATCACATGGTGTATTACTACTTGGCGCAAAAATTACAAAACTGTGATGTGCATGGAAAAAACATATGAATCATAGGAACTATCAGATATACGACACTATCAGATGTCTAGTATGAAATATGAAATGGAAACTTAAGAAAAATGACTAGATTAAAGAGCAAGGAGACAAAGCCTTTACTAAGGATTTGCAGAAAAACATTACATGAGAGTTTAAAGTACATGAAGCTTACCATAGGGGGGAAACTTGCAAGACTTCAAAAGATATATAATACAGAAAAAAATGAGTCTCTCATGGTGCATGGGACCCCAGTATTAACCTCTTAATTCTACTACATTGGGATGGCTAATATTGGCAAACTTTTAGCCTTTTTTTGTGAAATTTTTCCTCTGTTTTGTCACTCCTTCTCTCAACCATTTCACAATCAGGAACAACCCATTCTCTAGTGTTGCCCTATAAGATGTACAATGACTGCTTCTGCCTAAGACTTTCAGTCAGTGCCCTGGAATCATACCAAGCAGATTGGGGGAACTCCAAAACCTGCAGTTACTTCATCTATCGAACAATCCATTGGGTATTTAGAAGGTGAAACAAGATTTCATCGCCAGTAAAATTGATGACACCGGAGAATACGAATCTCGAGACAAATCAATTGATTCACAAATTGAACCTTTTGTGAAAAAAATCTAAAATTAAGATACAGATCTAGAAACTTTGCAGAAACAATGCAGTTGATTTATATCTAAATTAGGGCAAAATTGTGAAAATAGAGAAAGAGAACTCACAAGTGAAGTTATTTATATCTAAACTACGGCGAAATTGTGAACACAGAGAGAGGAGAGGAGAAGAATTAATGACAGTGAAGGAACAATGTTTGGAGGAGAGGTTCTGTAAAAAGTAGCGCTGGGGAAATGCGCAGGAAAAGACAAATCCCCGCAATGGTATAGTAGAATTTTAGTTTTTTGGATTACCGAGGTTAATGACCTCCACAGATTGTCAGCATACTTCATCACCATTGATACTGCAATACCACTGCAGAGACGAGTGTTGGTCAGTAAACAATTAAATGGCCACTGATCCATGATGCAATCAATCCAATTTAAAACAGATGAATGACAGAATGTTAAACCAAAAATCCACAGGCAAAAGAAAAGAAAAGGAATAAGCAGCAGTGAAATATCATGTATCAGCTCTCTGGCAAGTCGATATTAACACTAAAATGATCTGAGGAGCTATTAATCCTCATGCAAATAACTAGACCGTATGTATTCACCAACATGCTCCAGTGAAATATCCACAAGCATTCCAGTAACAATAAGAGTCTTGAGTCATCTCCCATAGAGGATAAAGGAGAGGAGAAAGTGCCACCAAGGTATTGAAATGAAGGAAAAGAAGTTGAGTTGAACTTTGCAGAAACATAAGCATTTCTGCCATCTTTTCAGAGAACGGTGCCAATCATGCATATGATAAAAAGAAAATGAATTATAAGATATGGTAATAGTAATAAAACAACTACCAGAGAGTTAAGTCGGAGAAGCTTCAATTATTGTACATATAACTACAGTAGATGGTTTTATCCACTTAGCCACTACGCTCCACTATTAGATTCAGTTACTAAGAAATCCATTAAAAAGCAGCCCCAAATGGTAACCTCAAGCTAACGAGATCATGCATTTCGTAATTAGGTAACCACCAAAGCCCTAAAGCTTGCCTCATATGCAAAGAACAAAACTGCTTAAATTGATCAATAGCTATACATACATATAAAATAAATCACACTTTCAGAGAAGATTCACATGGTATATAAAACTATTTCATTACAAGAACTCGACTCACGTATGGTCTATGGACAACAGCAGGAGGCAAAAACAGAGGATGCCTATTTCCCCTTCCTACACAGGGTATCATTAACACGATGGTACTACAATTGCACATAACAATAGATATACTCTAGTAGAACAAATGTATATCTATATAATCTAGAGTAGATAACACGATGGTACTACAATTGCACATAACAATATCCAGATCCTTCAAATTCAGTCAACATTCAGAACTTTATTGGATACTAGGACTGGAAAATTCAGTCTAGAAATGATAATAGAAGGATCTGGATATTGTTATGTGCAATTATAATAATTTTTCACACATTGCATCATATGCTGAAACATCTAAGAGCTTAGGAGTTAGATTCAGTGCTAACAATTCAGAAATGCAGCTGATTCCTCATAAAGTACAACTTACCTCATCAATATACTCAACGAAAACACACTAATTCCAGAATCAAAATTCAGAAATAAATCGAACAAACAACTAACTTTAGCTCTATCTGAATCAAACACACAATTCATAACTCCTAATACTGCACATGAGGGAGAAGATATTCTCACCTGTGACGATTTTGAGAATATTCATCGATGGAAGAGCAAATTTGCGAGCTTAGAGAGAATCAATCAATCTCCGCTTCTCTTCTCTTCTTTAATGGAAAATCAACACCTAGCTCCTCTTCTCTTCTGCGAACATAAATCACCAGATTTCTCTTCTTCTCTTCATCTAATCGATGTTGTGGAGTGACAGAGAGCGAGAAAATTCTGAGAGCATTTTCCAAACCCTAAAATTTTGGGAGGAAAAATAATGAGGGAAAGTTCCAAACCCCGGCACACATTTTCATTATAATAGTTTCTTTTTAAAGGTTTAAGTCATTTGTGGCCCCTTAAAGTTGTCCGTATAATTCATTTAGACATTTTAACAAATTTTGTTTCCTATTAGATACTCCAACCTTAAGAAATAAATACCTATTGAACATTTTTTTGACACTTAGTCAAAAGAGAAAGTGTGTGCAATACATATGCATATGATATGGCAAAATAGCAAATCAAATGAAGACACGTGGCATTTTAATTTAAAATAATTATAAAAATGAATTTTAAACATAACTTTTGGCTGAAAGATTAAAGAAGGTGATGCATAAGCTTGTGAACAAGCAACAAATGGCCTTTATCAAGAGCAGACAGATCATAGATGCAGTGTTGATAGCCAATGAATGTGTTGATTCCAGGAGAAAGGATAAACAACCAGGGATCCTATGCAAGCTGGATATCCAGAAGGCATATGATCACCTGAATTGGAACTTTTTGATGAAGATGATGCAGAGGATGGGTTTTGGTCAAAGATGGTTAAAGTGGATCAGACATTGCATAAGCTTAGTGAAATTCTCTATTCTGATCAACAGAAATGCATGTGGGTTTTTCCCATCAAATAGGGGTTTGAGACAAGGGACCTCCTATCTCCTTTTCTTTTTATCTAGGCTATGGAGGGGTTGAGCAACCTATTCCAGACTGCAAGAACAAATGGTTGGATCAGAGGTTTCAAAGTGGGGGAGAATACAAGATACAATCTAGAGATCACTAATCTATAGTATGCATATGACACTTGAGTATTTTGTGGAGATGTAAAGGAGCACATGCTAATTTTGAGAGTCATTTTAAATATTTTTGAGGTTGTGTTAGGTTTGCACATAAACTGAAACAAAAGTTTCATTTATCCAGTAAACACAGTACCAAATATTGAGGACTTAGCTTACAAGCTTGGAGGGAAAGTAGGTGAACTACCAACAACCTACTTGGGAATGCCTTTGGGGGCTAAGAGCAAATCAAGTGGAATATAAAGTGGTGTAATTGAAAAGTGTGAAAGGAAGCTCGTGAACTGAAAGGGTCAATATCTATCCTCAGGTGGCAGACTAACTTTAGTCAACAGTGTCCTGGATGTTTTGCCATCATACATGATGTTTATATTTCCTATACCAGCCAAAGTAACCAAGAGGTTAGATGCAATTAGGAGGAACTTTCTATGGCAAGGCAGTGAAGATAAGAAGAAGTGTCATTTGGTCAAATGGGAGGAGTTGCTAGTTAGCAAGAGAGGGGGTTGACTCAACATCAGAGATCTGAGTACGCAAAATAAGAGCTTGATGATGAAATGGTTGTGAAAATTTGCCTCACCAGAAGTATCTCTATGGAAGAAAGTAATAAAAGCAAAATTTGGCATGGAGGACAAGTGGATGACAGAGGGGGTGACCAGCCCTTATGATTGTAGTGTGTGGAGATCAATCAGTAACTTATGGCTACTGGTCAAAGATAGAACAAAATGTAAGGTTTGTAATGGAGAAAAGTGTCATTCTGGAATGACATCTGGTGAGATAGGAGACACTCAAACAAGCATTCCCTGAGCTACATAGTCTAAGTCAAGCACAAGAAGCATCAGTGACAGACTTATGGACAGGACAAGGGTGGAATTTACATCTCAGAAGAAACTTAAATGACTGGGAAATAACATCCATAGCAAGATTTCATGACACAATGGCTAGGGCTACTAATCTAACAGAAGAGCAAGATAGACTGATATGGGAAGGGGAGAGAAAGGGAGAGTTCACTCTAAGATCTACATATCGAGAATTGAGACCCATTGAAGAGCAGCAAGCAGAATGGCCTTGGAGGATGATCTGGAGAACAAAAATCCCATACAAGGTGAATTATTTCACATGGCTTTTGGCAAAGGAGGAAGTCTTGACACATGAAAACTTGAACAAAAGGAAACACAACCTTTGCTCTAGATGTAATTTATGCGAGAACAGGTGGAGACAGTCAACCATCTCTTTTTACACTGCAAATTGACAGATCAATTATGGCAAATGTTCATTCTCAAGAGGAAGATCAAGTGGACAAAACCAGGGAGAATCACAGATGCTGGAATAGTCATGGAAATGCAGGAAAAAAAGAGGAGAGATGGAGGATTGTCCCAGCATGCATTTGGTGGACAATTTGGAATGAAAGGAATCAAAGATGTTTTGAAGGAAAGAACAACAATATTCAAAAGATAAAGATAAACTGCCTAGGTCTTTATTATTTTTGGTGTAAGCAAGTAGTAATAGGAAATTCTGAAGATGTTTCTAATGTTATTGACTGGCTGTAACTAGAAGATCTTAGGGCTGATGTAAGTATAAATTTTTGGAGGGGAACTACACTTTGATGTAGTATACATGTGGATATATAGAAGTAAATGTTACCTTTCTCAAAAAAAATATAAACAAGTCAAAATCTTAAAGGAAAAGACTTTAAACTTTAAAAAAAGGAAAGAAATTATACACCCCCCACCCATCCCCGCACCCCACCCCACCGCAAGCCTCTCCCTTTCTTCTCTTTCTCTAAGAGTTCCACCATTGTCAATTCTCCATTTAGAAAAATTAGAGGTTTTAACATTATTAACATATATTATGTATGAATTTATCATTTTTATTTCTTTTTATGCCTTCTTCTTATTTCCATTTGAATTGACAGTGTTTTCTTAAAAGATCCATTCCTCCTTTGTTTATTTTGATTTCAAATTGTTTTTTGCTTTTCTGTTTCTACTTCGATTTGTGAAGAAAAAAGGGTGCAGGTCAAGGTGGTGTGTGGCGTGAGAGGTGAAGAGGGAGAGAGAAAATATTTGACTAATGATCTTCATTTTTTCCGGCAAAGAAGATGTAGATAGTTTCCATTTTTTTGATAAAAGATTGTGCATGGTGATCTCCATACGGAAGTAGACAATGATAAGAATATTTAAAAAAGGAAGAAGAAAGCAGGAAATTTGTAAAAAAAAAAAATGGCCATGGATTTGTGAAGCAAAGTGGTTGCAGCATGTGTATGATCTTGAAAGAAAAGAAAAATAAAAAGATTGTTATAGTTAAAAAAATAATGAGAAGAAAAAAGAAAAGATTGAAAGAGAAAAGGGAAAATGTTAAAATATTAATTTCATGCGCTCACCAAGATGTGAATTACACTTTTTGTGCCACCTCAGCAAAAAGTGTCTAAATGGTTCAAATTCGGGTGGGTAAAGGTGTTTAATAGGTACTAGTTCTAGCTAGTTGAGGTATCTAAATAAATTATGCGGACAACTTTAAGGGATTGTAGATGACTTAAGCCTTTTTTACAAGTAAATACTAGTTCTAATAAACTAACGGAGCATAATTGCCACAATTTTGAATTAAATTGCACGGGTTAAATAAAACCCCGGAATTTGACATAATGTCTGAAGGTTAGTCTGACCTCCCCAATTAAACCCCCACAAAGTATGCATTTTTTTGTAGTGACCGGAGATGAGGACTCATCAATTAGTTTCTTATCACAAGATTCAACGAGCAACAATAATTTTGATGGATCCAATTTAATTGTTGTGGGAAGTTCCTTCTATGTGTACAGAGGCACATTATCCAAAGAAAATTGCCACTGCAATACTTATTGCAGTATGGCAATTGAATATCTACATCATGGTAATGACACTCTGATGGTTCATTGCGACCTAAAGCCAGCCAACATTCTTTTGGATGAAGATATAGCAGCTCATGTTGGTGATTATGGCATCTCTAAAATTTTAGGCACATACTGAGACATTGGTACTTTTGGTTACATTGCACCAGGTATACTACTCTATTTCTTTCTCACTTATCTTATACCCTTTCTATTTGAATTTTTCTCTTATCTAAATCAAGCCCTTGCAAAACGAAGGTCGCATATATTATTACTTCACTTCACGACAATACTAACTAGTATGCCACGAATCTTCTACACTTTCTTATTCTATGTAAATATATAGTTGGTCAAATGGGAAAAGAAAAAGAAAAAGTAAAGAGAAAAATAAAACAAAAGCTGATAAAAAATGCCCATAAGTGGTAGATTGTTACGTACCGCCAAACAAATGGGGTTAGGTGACAATAATGGCGGCCAGAAGCAGCAGCAACCTTGTTATTCTTTGATGAGTAATTATTGGTTAAGGTTTAAATATTCAAACAAAGGAGGCCGAGAGAAGGAGCCAATGGCAATGTCTTAAGGCTGTTGGTGGGGCAGTCACTATTACATAGCACGTTTGAAAGATACTTAAAATTTTTATATAGCACGTCTTCAAGTTAGAACAGATAAATTGTGTATGTTAGAAGTTACAAACTAATATCTTTTTTATGGTGATTCAATTTGAACTTTGTGGACCAACTTCTACTAAAACTACTAAATTTTACATGATATGATTTTTACTTTTGTTTGCAAAAATAGAAAGCTTTAATTAGGAGTAAATAGTTTCAACTTTCGACAGACGCATGACCAAGTTAAGTGATGAATTAGAACAATCAACATTCAATAACTACAACTACATCAGTATATACCGAGCTTAAACTAGTAGGGGTCGCCTTTCTGGATCAATATGCATTCCATTTGGACAGGTTGAGACGCTTCTTCCTTTTAGAGCTTCAGTTAAATATTTTTCTTAGTATATCCTGATTTCACTTTATTTTTTTTCATATATGAAATTCAATGAGACTTGCTGATAAAATGAGTCTGGATTATGATTGATCCCACCGAGGTCATAGGCAGGTTTCCAACACCAATAACTTTCGAATTGTAGCTCTATCCTGTTTCAGTCCTTCCTTTAGCTTATCATCTTTTCTCTGTGGAAGGCAGCCAAATTGCATTGATGTTTAGCAGTCGAAAAAAATACTAGGCAATAACAAACGAAACTGAACTTTGTAGAGTTTCACGTATACAAAAACTCACCCAACAGATAACTAAACGAGTACCACAACTTTAAAAGCTTCAAAATTGAATTTTTCTAAAAATATCATGCTAATTGATTATGGTATATGAGAAGTAAGCCCCAATTCAGCGAGAAACCATAAACAAAGACTTTCAAATTCGACAGAGAAGATCTAAAACAACAATGAAAATAATAAAGTGGACATGCATGTCACATACTTAAATTGATGGTTCCTGGTAGATCAGAGAAGTTTACATCTTTTAAAACGCTTCCTGCATATTTCCATATAGTTGTTCCAATCTTGAATTTTTCTGCATATTTTTCCGTGTAGTAGCGACTAGTCAGTCAGTTTCTTCGCAACTGTACAACAAGAATATATTAGATTGTCTAACAATTAAAACAAAGGAAAGAACAATCAAGTCATTGTCTTAATGTAGCTTTTAAATTGACAATTGAAGGACAAACTAATTTCCCTAAGCTGAAAATTTACCTGTGTTCAAAAGTAACCAGGTTTTTTGTATGCATTGGTGACTCTGGGAAAGAACAATCAAGTTATTAAAATATATGGGAAAGGAAAAACACAAATCAACAGAAAAAATAAATGTAAAACATTAGGTCAATAGAATTGAATCAACTATTCAAATTTTACCATTGCACATCATAGAGAAAAGGACGGGGCGAGGCTTGAACAGATCGAGAGAAGCAAGCTCAGTAATTGAGTATTTGGCAAGAATTTTCAGTAAGGTCTAAATTAAACATGTGAATTTGAACTGAAAACAACAAAAACACCAAAATACAGGTAGAATGATCTCAAATTCCTTATTAAAAATGTTGATTGCATTAAAGCACTTAACTTAACAATTGCATTTCCTAGGACAGAAAATTCAGTATATGTGATGTCAAAGCAACGTTACCTACACGATATGAAAATTGTCTTAAAGCTTCAATAAATGGCATAGACTTGATATCCCCTGCACAAGGATCAGTCACTTTGAGAAAACATATTCACAAACAACTTATTATGCCTATTGTCAAACAACAAAGACACCTGTGGCGTCACCAATTAACGTTCAAGTGAGAATAGATGTCAAATTGCGAGTAGAAGTTATTTTCACAGTAGTATTAACCACACACACTGTTCAATTTTAACCAGAAAGCATGTTCAAACTAAATTCTCATTTACACCAACACAAGCCTAGAAGCAAGTAGCCACAGCAGATACACACTAAGTTAATGCAATTCATTTCCTAGAGTTACTTGCGAGTAGAACTAAAGAGATTTCCTAGAAAAATTGAAAATGCTATTTCTTAGCTAATGCAGTTCATTATTTTGCAATTACCAGCATAGGTAGCTAAATCACAGTTCAAATTTAACAATTTCGAATCTTCATCCACGAAAAGTACAACAAAATTAACCAAATTTTTCCATGCATCTATAGAGACAACAAAAAGCGAACTCACCTAATAAAAACAAACCAGTAATTAGTCCAAAACTTTCCGATCCGAGATTCAATCTATGAAGATTAAGATGAGGAAATCCAAAGACATGAGAGGAGTGGAAAAAATACCTTAAAATATAGATATCACAATTTCGAATCTGATGAGGTAGCTGCAGTTTACATAGTTGAAGAACTGGCGGTGTAGCGGTGAGAAGAGTATAAACTATTTTGTATTTTTTGGAATTAAAAATACATAATAAAAATAGAGATGCCTCGTTTTATATTTACATACTATTCATTTATTAACGTTTTCTTCTTCTTTCTTTTTGTCATGACATTTTTAAATGAATTTTTTAATTATAAAATTTGTTAATTTTTTTGTTTTGCTTTAGTCTTGTTCTCAAATTACCAAGTGCCTTGGTATTAGACTATCACTTTATATATTTTCTTCGTGTCATGATAGCATAATTGATTTTCAATTGACCAATGAATAGCATTACAGTATATAAAAATCGCAAGGAATATTCTATTATAATGCATTTAATTTTGTGAAAATTATTACAAAAGAATTAGTACTCTTCTCATAAGTCAAAAATAAATTAAAATTGCTTAATAATTACCATCACTATAACATATGATGAAAATTAGGAATTTATTGATTAAATTTTTATTTTATATATATGAAAAAAAATTATACGTATGTAAATTGAGGTTATTTAGTCTTTACCTTCACGACAAAGCATTTTTTGAAGGTTTGACATCTTAAACCTCTTGTCAATATGAGCCTTGAACACCTACGTAGAGCTGTCAAAATGGGCTCGCCCAATTCAACCCTAACGGGCTAGAGAGTAAAATGGGTTGGGATGGGCTGGCCCTTTTAATTAAATGACCGATAAAATAGCAGCCCGACCCAACCCTAAGTGGGCCACGGGTTGGGACGGGTTGGCCATTCAACAAAAAAATGGACAACATTTACCTCTTAGAAAGAATATGAATGTTGATGTCCGATGAACACGACATCAATGCATACATAAATTCATTCATGAATTACACATACTTCAGTGAATATTTACAAAATAAATACATAATAGCCAAGATACAACATTCATAAGATTCATCCGAGCAAAAAATATTACATGATCACTATTTTCATAAACAAGACAATAAAGGAGAAGTAAAAAATTTGGCATAAAAATAAAAGTAAAAGAGATCAAAGATTCATAGTTATAATGGAGTAATGGACTTGGGCTAATAAGAAAATTTAGTGTCCTAATGACCCTAAAATGTAAAAGATATGTAAAAAATATAGTCATGATTTTATATTGATATTTTAAAAATATTTATTGACAAAATCTGAACAAGTAAAACACTACTTAAAATATATATAATAAATATTTTTAAAATTCACAGCCCGCGGGCTGGCCTCTGAGGCTTACGGGTTGGGCCTACGAGGTCAGCGGGCCAAATGAGGCTGGGCTAAAAAGTCTCGTTCCTAAATGGGCTGAAAAAATTGAGCCCAACCCCATTTAATTCAAGGATTGGGTTGGGCCGGCCTAGCGGGTCAAGGCCATTTTGACGGCTCTACACCTATGTGTAATCAAAAGAAAGTCAATCATTTCATAATTTCACAATGTACATATAATAATTGTTTCTTATTTTCATAAAAATAGAGTTTACATCTATTATATTTCTACCCAAAATGCATTACATTAATTTTGTAATTTCATCTCATAGTATATCTTTTAACCTCTAACAAGATAACATAGAATCTTAGATAACTTCAACAAAAAAAATTGAGATCATTTTCATGATTTTTTTTAATTAACTAAAATCATATTTGCTAAATTTTTGTATTAGATTTGTGATCATACTAATTTATTATATGCTAAGATTGTAAATCTATACAAAAAGAGACATGAATTAATAAAGTGAACAATTTTTTATAATTCTCAAAAAAAAAATTATGAATACATACCTCTTGTATTGCTTTTATACTCTAAGGATCTTCCAAACAATAGAATTTAACTTTTTGAATTCAACGACACAAGCATTAAAAATAATGTAGAGATTAAAATTTGAATTAATTTTTTTTTAAAAATAAAATAAAGAATAATGATTATATATATTAATCTCTTGGATCACTCATGCATTTGTTATACAAATTGTATAATAAGTGTGTACCCTTCTTTATGTATAAATATTGCAAAAGCAAATGTCTAATTCTTGATATCCAAATTTTGTGTACCTACATAAATTTTGGGGAAAAAAAATTATAAGCCACTTAGTAGATTTTATGCCAAAAAAATTATTGCTTGTAGTGTTGCATACGGATTTTTTAAAATATGTTTTATAATTAAATTTTTTTGAAAAACTTTGAGAATAAGATTAAACAAAAAATATGATTAAGATATAACGAAAATTTAAAGTGATATATTAAACAATAATAGTTATCATTTTTCCCCCTTTTTCTCCCTCAATAAAAACATCTTATTGAACAAATTGATTTTGTTATGCTTCCTCATGAAGCCTGTGAGAAAAGAGATGAAATAATATGCATTGTCTTATATATAATATAAAGAAAATAATGTATATAAACAAAGAATCAAAAAATTCACCATCCCAAAGTGAAGTACTCTTCATGTGTCGTCTCTCCAGATTTGTGAAGAACATTACAGATTTTTTTTTTTTTTTTTTTTGTTTATATCTACTTTCTTTAAGAGGAGACGGTTTAAAAAATCATAAAGCAAAAAGATAAATAAAGAAATAGTAATTTTTGAGTGGTTGTTTGAAATTTAAAAATCCTAAAAGTTACCTATTAAAAGGAGTCGCGCAAATGATTAATAATGGTAACAAAATAGGAATGAAGATCCGGTCAAGTATAATTAGGTCAAGTAATGTTCAATGGCCTTATAGATTTATGCCATGTGTACTATATAATAATTTATGGATGAGATCCATTTAAATTATATACTCATCTTACTAATAAAAACAACAAAGTTGTCAACTATTTCATTAAGTAACAATATTTTTATTCAAATTGTGATAGTAACTAACTTTATATTAACGTTCTAGAAAGTAAATATTTGCTAATTTCTCCCAACTTTACCTTTCGAAAATTAAAACATGTTTCGAAAATACAACAAAATTTAACTCAAAGAATTAGTAGAAAGCCAATGAGACAAATTGTGGTGTCATTGGCGGTCAACTATTTCATTATAACTCAAAGAGAAATAGTTAAAAATGTTAATAGTTAAATGAGTACATTAACAAACAAGATAATGCATATTGCGCCATAAATTATAATGAAATAGTTGACAGTTTTGTTGTTTTTAATGAGTATATAATTTAAATGGATCTCAATCATAAATTATTATATAGTACATGGCATGAATCTATAAGGAATATTATTTGACCTAATTATACTTGATCGAATCTTTATCCACAAAGTAGAGTCAATTAAAAATTAAAAATGTTGTGTTTTCTAGTGAGTAGTAGGGTGGGGGTGGGGGGGGGGGGGCTTCGTACTTTTCATTTTTTTTTGTTTGCATTAAGTATTTAATATTATTATTATTATTATTATTATTATATATATTATTGTGAAAATTACTTTTAAATCTTTTTAAAAACAAAATAGTAAGTAATTGTTTTTTTTTATAGATAACACATAGATAATAAATATCAATATATGTAGATAGATACTTCTTTGTTAATCAGTTTTTTATATTTAATTGTTTTTTAGGGGTGGGGTGGTGGGGCTCCGTACTTTTCATATTTTTGTTTGCAGTTACGTATTTGATATTATTATTATTATTGTTGTTGTTGTGAAAATTACTATAAAATCTTTTCAAAAACAAAATAGTAAGTAATTGTTTTTTTATAGATAATAAATATCAATATATGTAGATAGATACTTTTTTGTTAATCAGTTTTTTATATTTAATTGTTTTTTAAAAAACTGAAAATAAAAGTTAAAATTTTAAAATGTTGTATTTTCAAGTAAGTGGGTGTGGGGGGTGGGTGGTATTTTTCATTTTTGTTTGCAGTTATATATTTATTTATTTATCATTATTATTATTATTAGTAGTAGTAGTAGTAGTAGTAGTATTATTATTATTATTATTATTATTATTATTATTATTATTATTATTATTATTATTATTATTATTATTATTATTATTATTATTATTATTATATTATTAT
>JAJOOO010080166.1:0-11166 GCA_029582685.1 Solanum piurae
TTTTCAATTTTATATTTTATTAGGATACCACCAATCAACATATGAACCTTTTTTCTAATTATTATATTATATACACCAACTTAATAACTATAATACGGACAATAATGTAACATACTTTCGAACCAAATCATATGAAACCTAAACTTTAATATAAAAAAAATTGACACTTCAGTTTACAACCAAATCATATGTTGTTATTGTAATTAAACCAAAATTTCGAGGATCCAGAACATAAACCAAATTAGATGAATTCAATTTCACCAAAATAGACAAACTAAACCAAACGAATAACTCTCAAAAAGTACAAAATAGATATTTGTGATAAATCATATATAACCACGTAATAAAACACCATGCGAACTATTTTATACAATTACCTAATGAGTCCCGTCGTCCGTTGTGTTGAATTAGAATTGAAAAATTATTGGTATTCATTTTTCGATAGTTGTTCTTATCAGAGAAGGGGAGTTTTGTTTTGGTAGAAAATCTTTATTGGAAGATAATATATAACAAATTTGAATA
The DNA here is from genome assembly GCA_029582685.1 of Solanum piurae. Classification (NCBI taxonomy): domain Eukaryota; kingdom Viridiplantae; phylum Streptophyta; class Magnoliopsida; order Solanales; family Solanaceae; genus Solanum; species Solanum piurae. The sequence goes on from JAJOOO010080166.1 coordinate 523, forward strand.
AATAAGAAAGGTAAAATAATTGGAGAAATTTATGGGAATAGTGATAAGCGTGGCTGATTTGGAAATCTTTTTTTTTTAAATTTAAATTCTACTTTTGAAAAAAAATATTGCTATATGAATGAAAAAAAAAAGTATTGCTATTTTGGTGTAAATACGGTTCTTAATTTGTATACTAAAAAAATTGGCCCTTGAAATAATTAAATTATTATTAATGTAGAAAAATATATTTTAAATAATTATATAAGAAAAGATATGTGATATCATGTTTTAAAATAAAGGAAAAAAGGCTTGATATACCCCGTAACTTTGTCATTTAAAGTTGATATACCCTCATTATGAAAGTGACTCATATATACCCTTACCGTTATACAAATGACTTACATATACCCTTACCGCTACAAAAAGAGCTCATATATACCCTTCATCTAACGGACGTGAAAAAAAAAGTTTTAAATTTATTTTTTTACTTTAAATTTTAAAAAATAAATCATGTAGGGGTATATATATGATCCTTCTAGCAAAGTTCAAGGTATAATTTAATCTTTTTTCATACAAAAATTATTTTTTGACTTCTTTGATTATCATTATTCGAGTTTATTATTATTTTTTTCTTTCATTCTTTAGTGTAAAGAAAAAATTTAAAACTAATTTTTTTGCGGCTATATTGTAATTTAGTTTTTGTATTTGTAAAAAAAAAGGGGGCGTCTATAATAATTTTTACAAGAAAATTAGTGAAACATAAATAAATTTGACCATCAAAATAATAAATTTAAATTAGTCGTTGGAACAAAAATGTCAAAAAAGTACGTGTAAGGAGGATCAAATATACCCCATATGAATTATATTTTTTTCAAAAAAATAATTTAAAATAAAAAATTAAAATTAATTTTTTCACTTCTTTTAGAGGGAAAGGGTATATGTGCGCAATTTGTATAATAGTAGGGGTATATATGAGCTACTTTCATAACGATGGGTATATCAACTCTAAATGACAAAGTTGAGGGGTATATTAAACCCTTTTCCTTAAAATAAAACTGCATACCAAATATAAAAGGGTAAAAATCATTCACATCCTCATCTTTGCTTAAAAATCAAACCACGTCTCTCCTAAACTATGAATTATAAATATTCTTCCTTTTTTCTGTAACACCTCGAAAATTCTAAACCAAGGATCTGACTGTACATATCTAAATATGAGGAGTTAGATATCTAGATGAATTCAAAATACGAGTTTCAGAGATATCATTTATGCACTATAAATAAGACCAAAGATCATAGATGGGCTCGTGAATGAACTCCTGAAACTTGATTTTAACCTGAGTTTCAAGAAGTCAATCTACAAATGATGAATAACACCGTAGATTGATCTTGTGAATTGAACTTCAGATACTGAAAATTCAGCCTAAATTCTAAGAATGACATCTACGGACGGTAGATCAAATCACGAATCGTAGATTTTTCTACTGAAAAGTTTCGACAGTTTTTCAATCTGAGATGTTTAGATCTTTTTTCACTATTTTAACTCATATATCATGATGTTTTGACCTATCCTAAGTGGGATTAAAGAAAAATCAGTCGACTAAAACTCTACGCCTAACACTCAGAAAATCATATCAGTTACGCTCTAAGTTCTCTCAAGCAATAAACTAGGATTCTCATCTTCAAACTTCATTTCAAGGATTCTACCAAGGTTTTCCATTCCATACATGTGAGATTTCATCAATGAATAATTTTTAAAATTTATTCAAAAAAATCAACATTAAGAGGTCAATTTTCTTTTTTATAACAAGAATTTTTACGACCTACAATTTTAAGTCATTTTTCTCTAATAGCCAACCTTCAGAGGTTAATTTTGGAGGTTATGTAACAAAAGAGATTCAATTTCAAGGGTTTAAAAACAATGATTGGGTAAAGTCCAGGGCAACAGCTTTTATCAGGATTCATGCAATCAATATCATTCTGTAACACCACATAATTTTTTTCGAATTGAGACTCGAACCATCCTTTGTTGGGAGTAGGATTTTACCAAGGATATTAAAAATTAAATTTTTAAAGTGTTGTGGTCACTATATGTAGCACCTTGAGTTCCAAAAAGAATTAAATTGGAAATAACAAAATCTGAAATTTTGCAAGTTAAGCTAAGTATGAGTTTTGGGTTGACTTCAAACGACCATAATTCCTAGCTCAGGATGATTTAGGTGTTCTATCAAATACCATAGGAAATATCTTTGAATTATCTTTCCAACGCCACCGAGTTTTCTCAGTTTCGAGTTCGTATGAGGGAGATATGTGCATTTGAAGTTGGGTTGTCTAGATAAAGAAAGTCAAAACCGAATTTTAGAGGGGTATTTTGGTCTTTTCCTTACCCAATCAGATTTAATTCATTTTTAATAAGGTTTTAAGGGTCTAATACTATTAGGTTCAGTTTTATAATCCTAATATATGCCTAGGATTTTAGTTGAGAGTTCAAGAAGGGAAATGAAGAGAAAAGAGGAGATGATGAAGAGTTTGTCGAGATTCTTACGTGTTGTAGCATATTTTCGCCATGGGTTTGATCCCTAAGAGGTATGTAAGCTTACATAGTGTTGGGTTTGTTCACCCACACGCCAAACATATTATTTTCAGCGAAGTTTCATTCTTAAAAAGTTGAAGGATTTAAGTTTTTGATAGGTGTTCTTGAAGTTCATTCTAAATCTTGTTTTGTTGGGGTTTTGATGATATCTTGAGATTAAAGTGATTGTTTTGAGTGGATTAGTGTGTACTTAGGTTGGATGATTGAATCTAAGGAAAACTTGAGAAAAGAAATTGATTAAAAGCGATTTAGGATCAGAAAACGAGAGGCGATATTCGTCGAACTTGGCCTGGGGAGAGGCGGGGGCGGCGCGCCCCAGATGCGCCCAAGGGGCTGGGGAGGCGCCCCTGAAGTGCACCCATATGCAGTCATTGAAGTTAGGGGCTGGTTCCCCACACCCGGAACGCGTCAGGGTCGCTTGCCCCCACTCATTTTCCGTCGGTTGTCCCGTTTGAGTCCCTTTTAGGTGTACCTTCACTCCTTTTGATATTAATCACTCTAAATTACTTCTAAACACCTATAAATAATTCATAACATTATCATAACCTTGAATTCATAATTCAAATTCAAGGTAAAGTTAAGAGTTAAGTTTTGAGAGTTCATTCGAACATTTCGAGAAAGTCCCTTTGAGTCTTTTTTGAGGAGTCTTCTACAATTTCTAGTAACTTTTTTCAAGACTCGAGCAAGTGAGTATGAGAGTGAGGAGAATGTATTCATGAGTCTACTTTGTCATCACGAGATCCTTCATATCATGAACCATAACTCTTGAATTCATAATGTTATGTAGACCTACGAGTCAAGTCGTTCATGCCCATAAATTCCGCATAAATTCCATAAGTTGAGTATATATGAGAGGAGTATAATATCTATATGTCCTAAGTCTTAAGTATTGAGTTTCTAACCCCTTTGAGATTACATTCCTAATCATGAGACTATTACATGTTACCCATGAAGTCCTTGAGTTGGGTTATACATGTCCATAATTCCACATAAACCCTATAAGTCAAACAGTCTTGAGATGAGAAGTATGTTTGAGTCCTTGAGTTGAGTAGTTCATGACTTCATGCTCATAAATTCCGCATGAAGCCTCTGAGTTGAGCATTCTTGAAGTGAGTAGTATTATTGAAGTTCTTGAGTTCCAAGTATTGAGTTCTATCTATGGTTATTGAAAACCTTGCATTGAGTCGTTCACATCCATAATTCGGCATGAACCATATTTTAAGAAGTCTTTTACAAACGTTTTAACTTTGTTTTAAGACTTAAGTTTTGAGTTAAGCAAAGAGTAAAGAGTAAAGAGTAAAGAGTAGAGTTCATTTCTTCAAAAGAGTATATCGGGACTATGTATTCCCAAAGAGTAAATGTTTTCACATTTAAACAAGAAAGGAAATTGAGATTTCAAAAGAGCCTTTGAGCTAGTTTTTTAGTAAAGAGGAAACTATGATTTCGAAGAGAGCTTTTAAGATAAGTTTTGAGTAATTATCTCAAACCAAAGAAAGAGTTTTGTTTTTACAAACATATGAGCTAAGTATATTTTGGGAGTAGTATTGAGCACCGATATGGGGATGCGAGTTTAGTTAACTCAAGTCTCCATAAACCATGTAGCCATCATGGATATTAATGGGCCATGCTTTTTAGATGATCACATAAGTTAAGTTAGTGGATCCACTAAGTTAAGCGTTCTATATGACGGCAAAGTATATGACAGTTCTGACAGCGTGGGCAAACGTTGTATCACCACTTAGGCTCATAGTGGTGGTTGTCGGTTAGATAAACTCCCACAGAAACTATATTACTTTATTATATAAGTAAATTTGAGTTTGTTATTGCATTTTCTTTAACGAACTAAGTTATTTTTACTGTTTTATAAAGTTTTCCATATATTGCATGTGTATTGTTGCTTTATATTGAGGTGAGTATCCAAAGTTGAGTACCCAGAGTCGAATATAATATCTTTGAGTTGAGTATCTTATCTCTGAGTTGAGTATCTTATCCTTGAGTACTTCTGACGTGAGTAAGTTTGAGAAGAGGTAAGTATGTTTCCTTTTTTATCAAGTTTCAAGCTTATGTTTATGTTTTAGAATTCCCCTTACATGCTCGTACATTCCACGTACTGAGCCATTTGGCCTGCATCTTTTCATGATACAGACACATGTATTCGGGATCATTAACAGGAGATTCGTTGATACATCCAGAAGTTCAAGTTAGCTATGGTGAGCCTTCTTGTTTCCCGAGGATTTCATTTACTTTTCAGTTTAGTCAGGATGTCGACTTCCATCTTTATCAGTTAGATCATAGATAGTCAGTATAGTTGAGAAGTTTGTATCATTTATTTTATTAAATGTTTTAAAGACTTAAGTTGCCTATTTTATGGCGAGTTGAATATATTATTTTTATTCTAAGTTGTTCATTTGAGTTAATGTTTTACAAAGTTGAGTTTCTTGAATTTTTATTCAGTTTTTAAGCTTTTGCATGCTTAAGTTAGTCTTCCGCTTGTAGTCAACCAGGATGAGGGTTCGCTTGGGGACCAACAATGGTTCTTGAGTACTGGCAACGTCCAGGGTGTAGACTCGGGTCGTGACACATTCATATGGGCATTTATCCATTATCGAATCAATGAATTACAGGGTTAAATGTATGATCATGGTCTCTCGACCTCTAATCGCCTACGATAAATAACACCCTAACTACATCGTTGAGCGGGGATAAGATGGATAAGTACCGAGCATTACGATTTCTTCTTGTATGGTGACCCAACCATGGTTTCTAGGTATATCCTTATCCTAGATACAAATTAACCCTAGTTATTTAGAATTAATCATGCTCCTTATGCCCCACGTTTTATCCTCTTATTCCTCTCTCGAGTTCAATTTGGACAATAATTTTATTTCAATGGTGATCAGTTACGAAATACGGAAATCAAGAACATAAGAAAGATTCATATGATAATTGACATTAACCCAATAACAAAATTAATTACTGCATCAGAAAGGGCATCCGATCTCTCTTTTATGGGCTCTTTCCCTCGTATCTGACCTATCCGAGTTAGCCCTCCCAAGCGGACAAAGAGGTGGATCATCTGATCTTGAAATAGGTCATCCCGTCTATCCCGATCTTTTATCTGTTCATTTTGTCAGGTATCTGAATCATACGATTCTGAGGATTCTGCTTTTCACATTCATTCTACAGGACCAAAACGAGGCCTTTCCTCGCTAGTTGGAATAAAAACCTCAACAACAGCCTTCATTGAATCCCTCTTTCATTCACTAAAGAAGACGCAGCTGATAGATGGATGAATATACATTTTGATGGCCAGTTCTATGAATCAAAATCAGATTACAATCATCCTGTAGCCACAGCCCTAGAACTAGGGTATTTAACTACTCATAATCCAAAAATCGATCAAACAATGTTCAAATAACATACAACGATCGAAAGAAAAATAGTTTAGGAAAGAACCCTAAAAATGGTGAAAACGTTCTCCCAAGTTGTCGTTCTTCAAAACCCAAAAAAAGAATAATTAATAAAATAAAATAATGACCTATTTATACTAAAAGTCGAAATGGCCAAAAACTGGAGCAAAGTGCGCGACGCGGAGAGGTTTTAAATATTTGATTCCAGGCACAATAGCCTTCTCCGCGACGCGGACACTCCACAGAGTGCTCTGCCTCTAACTCAACTTTTGCGAATAAAATAACAACCCAGCCCTGCGACGCAGAGAGTACACGGAGTGCTCTGCCTACTGTTGACTCTCGTGAGTTAATTTAAGATCCCCTCTCTGCGATGCGGAGAGGATACAACAGTGCCTTGATCTTCTTTTCTTCCTCTTTCTTCCATGATTCTTTTTGCCTATAATCTTCTGTGTTCCCCATTGTCCATTTTCGTGCTCGTTTCTCCTCTTAAGCTTACCTACACAACTAATCATGTTGGTTAGCTCATAAACAGACAAACGACTCAATAAAACTATAAACAAACACATATTGAATTCAAACAAAGCTTAAATGCGAGAATAATTAACTTTCTAGGCATATAAATATGCCTAAGATCACTACCCCACACTTAAAGCTTTGTTCGTCCTCGAACAAGTTACTAACTACTCCTAGACCTAGATTCACTACTATGGTATTTGTGCATCCGCTACTATCTTCCAAGGATATGTACCTAGCTAACACAAACATGTTTTTATTCAGAATATGCATGACTTCTGTAATTGACTTGACAACTTTTAGCAACCAATGCATTCAACAACATAAGCACCATTACGTATCACCTATCATTCATACAACAAGTTCCCCTCACTCCAAAGAATAGTCCACACACTCAACTCAACAAATTGAATATTCTTTAAGGACTATGCAAACAAGGTACACTCTCACTCAACAACAACATCAAACATGTATGCACTGAGAACCATAAGCTTGCCCATTATGTACATCTCTACTAATAAAGTGTGTTATGCTCAAAATCAAACAGGACTTGTTCTGGTTGTAATGTAGGCTTAAGGTAAGGGAGGATTCATTTAGATAAAATTAGTGACTTATCCTCCCTAATGCACCGTTTTCAACTTTCCTCTTACATTCACAACTTTTTCTTTTCGTTAGCCCCCTCCTTTTTCATAGGTTTCCACTAGTGTTACCAACCTTGCCGCTATTTCTTATTTGCCCCTTTAATTTTTAATTTTTTTTTTACACTCAATAATAGCCACCCTTGCCTTAGAGATTTCTCTAGAGTTAAGGTGCACAATGCCCTTGTAAGGGCCAGGGCCATCATTAAGGTAAGCACTAAGTTAGCCACCTTCAATTTAGTTTTTTTACCTTAGTCAAAGTGCACAATATCCCAAGGATCAGGGCCAATCTCAGATTCATTCTCATGGGGTATACAATTACCTCCTCTTTTCACTCTTCCCCAACCAACTACACAATTCCACCCTATTTACTCTTTCCACTATTTTCACTTTTCCTCCTAATACAGTGCATTAAGGATTTGGAATCAAAGCTAACAGTATCAATAAAAAGGGATTCGACTTCATTACATGGGTTAGAACAAAATCAAGGCTAAAAAGGACTAGGGATATTCTTTCTGAACAGGCTACAATTCAAGACAATTCAAAGAAAGCCTGTTATCATATTTTAAGTAGAATAACACTTGTATTTCGCTTCAATAACAACCTGGGAAAGTTCTAGACTTAGATGCATTCATGGATATCATCCAAAACTCACCTTTTATGGCACAATTTATACTCAAAATGGATCAATCACAACACCCAATCATATCATGCACAAGGTTCAGATTAAGCTTAAGTTGCACATTCAAATCATATACAAGAATTCAACTGCATTCATACATCAATTTCAACCATGTTTTTCATACATATTCCTTTCAGACTTTCAGCTTCGGCACAACCAAACCTAAGAATCAATGACAAAATTTCCCTTAAGACGGTCGTCATCCATCTATCATTGGGCAGCTTGACTCAACTATGACTACAAACTCAATTTTATAAAGAAAAAATCTTTTTATATTTTGTACGGTTCAAAAGGACTATCCTTGGCCAAAGAACCGAAAACAACCTCCAAGGAACCCAAAATAGAACAAACCAAAGACACAACAGACTCAAACAATGTTCAACACAATAGAACTATATGTACAGACCAGATAAGTTTTTCACCCTCACCCCACACTAATACAATAGCACTGTCCCCAGTGCTTTAAAAAAAAATAGAATAGTTCACAAGGTAAGGTGAAAACACTCCCTGATCAGTCTTCAATTGCATCACCCCCGTCGACCTCATCATCCGCCTGTGCGGGGTCTATCTCCTCCTCAAAGTCAGAATCCACATCTGAGCCAGTACGCATGTTCTCCTCATCAATTGGAATATTATTCTCGATAAGCTCCCGAAACTCAAGACCAATGCCAAGTAGTGCCCTGGCATGGTCATTCAGAGGGTAACGCCTCTCGACGTCGCCCAATTTCTTATCAGTAGAAGCATGGCAACCATTTGGTGTCTTAGCATCTACAGGCCATACATCCTTGCCATGATAAGCTCATCTCTCCTATGGTGCTCAGCCGTGGTGAGAGTCGGGCCAAACTCAGTGTCAGGCCCCTTGGTCTGAGTAATGTCCACCGATGCTGGATATATAAGATCCATGTAGTCCAACTGTTCTTTAGGGACACCTGCAATACGACACATCTTGGTAATCAGACCACCAAAAACATATATGTTCCCTTTGTAAACCCGGGCCTTTCGCATAGCAGACTTCACAATGGCTCCGATGGTCAGCTCCATTCCGGTCATCAAGGCATATACCAAGCACACTTTATCACGAGTAATGTCGGTGTAGTGTAACCCCGATATGATACAGTTCATCACAACTTTCAACCAAACGCGCGTCTCCCGAAGCATGTGAGCGTAGGGAATAAATTGGTGATACCTCTTCCCACTATGTTTCATCCATTGAGCCATGGACTGTGGCCCGCACAGAGTGTGTCGTATAGCCTGTATGGGGGCGTATTGTAACACCCCGACTTTTCTAAACGTCTAAATTAATTCGTACATTCGTGGAAAGACAAAGAGGGTGAGTAATAAATTAAGAATGATATGGTATGTCATATTTTAAGTGTTCAAGGATTCTATCTCAAGTTTTTAAGTAAGGTAAGTCGCAAAATAAAAGTGGGCGAAAGTTATGGTAAGTTCCTTTTTAAAGATTTGGGTCAAATGTTTCAGAAGTTTTCTCCCAATCTATAATGAGTTATGGGGCCCACGACCCATTAAATCGAAGGTCTACGAGTCTAGTTTCCAACGCATCAAACGGTTTGTTCATACGACTTCAGAATAGAAAGATATTTGCATTTTTGCGAGACTACGCAAGCAGGCACATGAGGTGGGTCCCCTAAGTCGATGAAAGCTTATAAGATAACATCTTCTTCATTTTTATTCATTCCAAATCGTGAGAAACCCACAAAAATTAGAGAAATACTCCTCAAATCATCCTTGCGTGTTCATGATCTCTTCTTGGCCTCTTATCGAAAATTACCCTACGTCGCGAGCTTGTCATTTTGGTATAATTTTCATGGTGAATTGAGCGGTGTAGCTCCGTGGAGGTTATGGCAGCAGGGTTTCTTTTTTAGTGGAGTGATTGAATTCAAGTGTTCTGGTCATTTAAAGAAAGGTAGGAATCACCTTTTATCAGTTTACGGATACCTTAGGTCTTGGATTGTAGTTTACGATAGGAATCCGTATCAATTGTCGAATTGTCGTAGTAATTTTTATCCTTAATTACTGATTGATTTTACCTTTTTATTTAGTGTTGTAGTAGTGTGGACAGAGGTATTTTCAGCATAAGTTATAAAGGAAAAGGTATGTTAAGGCTACTCCCTTCGTTCAACATATTTCCTTAGAGTTTGGGAGTGATATAATAGGGTAGTTAATGTTAGTTATGTTGTAGATGTAATTGTGAGTGGTTGGCTGATTGGGTGGTTATAAACCCTCATTTTAGGGACTCATAATCTGTTCAGAACAACCCTAAGTTAGGAACGACTTGGACATTATTCATATATATTGTTTATAGCTAAATTGCTCGCCTTCAGCCTATTTAATTGTTTGTTGTCTCCCTTGGGGCTATTGTGGTTAGATGTTGAGCTATGAACTGCCTATGGGGGTTATGTTATTGTCTAATAGGACTATGTTATTGCCAAAGAGGGCTATGTGTTGCCCACGGGGATATATTGATGCCAAAGAGTGTTACGTGTTGCCTACGGGGCTATTTTGACGCCAAAGAGGGCTATGTATTGCCTACAGGGCTATGTGATGCAAAAGAGGGCTACGTGCAGCCCACAGAGCTATGATGTTTCCTAAGAGGGCTATGCGCTGCCTACGGGGATATATTGTTGCCAAAAAGGGCTAGGTGACTTCTTACAAAGACAAGGGGCTACCGATAAGGTTATGTAGATTGATTTGGCACCTTCTGGGCTTATGGGGGCCTAAGTAGGTGGTATGTTGTTTGTACCTACCGGGATTATGGGGGCTTGATTAGGTTGATGTTTGATCATTATTGTATTTTATTAGATTCAGTAG
>JAJOOO010080167.1:0-49243 GCA_029582685.1 Solanum piurae
TTGTATTTATCGGAGTTGTGTTATGGTTATGAGGACATTTGCTTGATTTCTCTTCTAGGTTGAGTAGACTTGGTAATTATATTGATGAAAGGTGAAAAGGAGGTGGGGAGTCAGCATCTCAAGAATTATTAATGTCTAAGTGGAGGTAGTGTACGTGCTGTATGTGCTTAGGGGGATTTCACCTTGGAGGAAGGGATTGTGTTTAAGGGTCAGGAAGCGTGACGTAATGTACCATGTGGCCATGGCTGGGTAATATGTAGAGGAAGTAAGCATTGACATGATCGATTAGTTGGAAGGTCATAGTTTTACTTGGGGATTTTCTATGCGTTAGAATGGTTAGGCTATGATGAAGACCCTAGTGAGTAGGTTGATCGGAAAGGGGTTAGTAGTTAGAGTGCTAGTGTGATCCGTCGGTAACTTGAGGGAGGGAAGGTGGAGAAGCTAGTGTTGTTTTAATTCATGATCTTACTAGTTGTTTTCTTATGTTATGTGGTGGGTGTTGGGTTGACCGATGATGCCTACAAGTACGTGTGGTTTGTACTGATACTACTCTTGCTATGTCTTTTTGGCATAGTCTGGATGCAGGTCGGTGATATTTCCTTAGGTGAAGATGAAAAATTCTCCATGCGAATTTAGGGGTACTTATGTTGGTTATTCAAATCTATGTGAGTGGGGGAATAAACCATGCGAATCTTGGCAAAGTAGGGAAACAAAAAGCAAAGAAATTCGTCAGGGAAATCTGAGCAGGGGGTGGTGTGCTGCCCAACCATTGAACCAATAGAAGTGCTCTGTAGTTTAAGGGCTGGTGCCCTGCGCCACTCAGTAAGCCAGGGTCGCCTGCCCCCACCCTTTCTGCTTCGAGTCACACCTCTAGCTAGAATGGGGCTGACATCAAGGATATACACATAGACATGCTAAATATCTTACTAATCTCATGCCAAAGCTGAAGATTCATAAGAAGCGGAACCTATATGAAGACACATACTAAAACATAGATAACAAAAGGACCCGTTGGACTACTTTACAACGGAAACAAGACTAAGTCTACGAAGCCTCTAAAGACTATGCCTCTAAGAATCTGATAACTAGTCGAGACAGGGCCCCAACATACCCATTATGATATATGTACATATGTAGCAAAATGTAGGCCCTAAATATCTTATAGCTCCAGGTAGAGGTGGAGCTTACCAAGGAAGTCTCTAGTCTACTGAAAATGCTTGTTGTCCTGAGTACCTGAGCCTGTAGTGATACAATTGAAACGGAAAAATAATAGGGACGTCAGTACATACAAAACATGTACTGGTATGTAAGGTAAACTGAATAACAAATAGACATCAAATATCATGATATGCAAATCTGAGCATGTGTATGCAGGAGACATAATCTGTAACTGGAATTGTGACCAACCTCAATGGTCCTCATCGAACATTTCATGGCTTAGTCATTTTTATATATATAATCCCTATAATTTGCCTAAGTGATATCTTTACTTCATTATATCGCTTATTTGCTCTTTGTAAAGCTAACTGTCAGGGAATCACATGATGGCCTACTGACGGCGATTAGTGAACCCTGTATGGCATCTGTAGCCCACTATCACCACTACGCGTGAAACGTCATAGTCTGGTAACGAGGTCTATCAAGGTACGCCCCACAGGGCTCCTATATGGTCTGCCCGCAGGCCTATATCAGTCAGGTGAATCCACGACGGGAAATTCTAGCTGACTATATCTGAATTCTGTGCACAGATTAGCGTCGCACGTAGTAGCCCAAAATATACCCACCCTACACTGCAGAGTAGTCTATAATCTCAACTGTTTGCAATTATTTATAATAATTAATTCATTAATCACATAGCTCGTGATACAATTTGTGATTACATTCTTTAGCTTGAGAATCATATATCTGGTGACCTATGAACTTACGAACAGTCTGTGGCTGGCTGCTCTCTTTAAATTTATGCAACATGTAGACCGCTAACTTCTAAGAGTTCTAACTGTAGACAAATGTAGTTGTGTGAAACATATTGCTTCCTTGAAGAGTACTATGACTCTATAGGTTTAGGACTCAACATGAGAGGGTTTATAATATCTATAGTGACATTTATCGGAAGAACATGCGAGTTTAGGTCGTGCCTTAAGGGCAAAAGAGGTTTTAGCTTTACATACCTTAATTCGGGACTTACGATATTACGTCGTCAAACTCCTTTGCTGACAACTTTATCTATAACATAAAATCATAAAAGCATAGTATAAGAAACTAATCAAGAGTCACAACAATGCCAAAAACACAATAATGGTTCGCGAGCGACAATCTCAATAATTACCATAGATGAATGGTGTATCACCACACCCTTGTATTTCTCTACTTTCCAAGTAGGCTTAACATAAAAGTAAAACTCATGGCCTCCGATTACCATCCCACCGGTTCCTTGTTAACGATGTCAAATTCCTTTATAAGCTCATAGTTTAAGTTGGTAGAGAACTAATTCCATAAATTAAAATAATAGGAGCTCATATAACCAGGTACCACATATTCTTCGTGAATTGGGAATTTCATCAAACACTTGGTGAGCGACAAACTTTCAAGAACTATAATAGTCGCGTTCTCTATACCTCGCCTTCCATTTTAATGTAACCAGCTTACTTCCCCAATACAATACCATTGACCCGTCATTTGGTCAAAACAACAACCAACACAACCTTCTAAATACTCCCTCCTCACCAAAACATCAAATACAATGGGTAAAACATGGACTCACGGTTTCCTATCACCGTCCCGTGAGTCCTACCCGCAAATTATACTTAAAGCATCCTTGGAATACTATTTATGGAGATAGAAGAGGATTCATACCCATATATCAAAGAAAATCAGCCCCTGCCCTTCTTTATTCTCCAAGAAAAATACTTTTTCCTTCATGAAAACAGTTAGCTAAGTATATCTATAGGTCTATGGAGAGGAAGACACTTGATTCTTGAAGAAACCAACTTACCTTAAGCTTTGGTTGATTGAAGATGAGAAAAAAATGAAGACATAACTTGAAACCAGTCCTTACACGTTCTTGAGTATATGAGAAAGTATATCCCAAACTTCTAATATAAAAACAACAAGTTTGGCCGACTTTCTCTAAAGTACCACATGTCCCACAGTGATTGGGCAGTGCGCGCGTCTGTCGTAGAATGAAGATAACTTTTTACTCCGATATTGTTTTAACGAGCAGTTTATTTTGCTGGAAACTAGACTCAAATACCTTCAATTGGATAGGTTCTAGGCCCTCTAACTCTTTATATATTAGGAGATATGCTCGTTCAAAGTCAGATGAGAAATGAGATCATTTGTAGTATTCCTCCACAATGAACCTTTAAACTTTAATCTTTCCTTTAATGATCTCTTTGGCCTAAAACTTTTGTTTAACCCTTTAAATGACTAAATATAAGGGTTACATGGTATGCTTAACCATTTTCAATGATATACCTCCCCCGATATCACATCTATGCATTGGTGTTTACGAGTCGCAAATGTATTTTAAGTTATGGATATTACATTATCCCCTCCTTTGGATCATTCTTCCTCAAATATTTTTTAAAAAGTTTTGGCAGAGTTTCCTTTGTAAACATGCCTATCCAAAACCTGTCATCCAACAAAAATACACACACAAGGCTTCACAGAGCATCACCACGTAATAATATGCAACGGATATTCACCAGGCTCTGCTTGGACTTATACGAATTGAAACTACACTAACTAATATAATATACCCTATACTGTGATGTTTCATCTCTGAGGAACATGTGGTGTCTGTATCAAGTACCCGAACATATAACATATAAAAAAGTAGTACTACAAAGTACAGGCAAAGCAAATACTCAAATGAGAGGAGTTATGACTTTAAGAACCTTTGTGTGGCTACTGAAATAAGTTGGGATACTTGACCCTCATGTCAGCCTCTGCTTCCCATGTGGATTCTTATATAATCTGACTTCTCCAAAGTACCTTGACTGATGCTACGTCTTTTGTCCTCAACTTCCTGACTTGTCTGTCCAATATTGCCACTGGGACTTCCTTATAAGATAAGTGTTCTGAGAATTCCATACCTTCTATGGGAATAACCTGTTTAGGATCTCCCAAGCATTTGCGTAACATTGACACATGGAAGACCGGGTGTACTGCAGCTAATTCTCGAGGCAAATCCACCTCATAGGCTACTTGGCCAACTCTACGTATAACTTTATATGGCCCAATATACCTGGGGCTCAACTTACCTTTCCTCCCAAATCTCATAATGCCCTTCATAGGGGATACCTTCAGGAATACCCAGTCATCAACCTGGAACTCTATGTCTCTATGGCGTACGCCTGAATATGATTTTTGTCGGTTCTGAGCCATTTTCAGTCGCTCTTTTATCAACTTTACATTTTCAATGGCTTGGTGAACAAGGTATGGTCCTAATATTTGAGTTTCACCTACTTCAAACCAACCAATAGGCGATCTGCACTGACACCCATAAAGGGCTTCAAATAGAGCCATGCCAATGCTTGAATGATAAATATTATTGTAGGCAAATTCTATCAAGGGCATATGATCATCCCAATTACCTTTAAAGTCTAAAACACATAATCTCAACATATCTTCGAGTGTTTGAATAGTGCGTTCGGCTTGGCCGTTTATTTGCGAGTGAAATGCAGTGCTAAGGTTCACCTGTGTGCCTAAACTCTTCTGGAATGATCTCCAGAAATGAGCCACAAATTGGGCACCCTTATCTGAAATAATAGATAGTGGAGTCCCATGCAAGCGAACAACTTCCCTTACATATAGCTTGGCATATTCTTCGGATGTTCTGCTGGATTTAACTGGAAAGAAGTGGGCTGATTTCGTCAACCGATCAATGATCACCCAAATTGAATAATGTGTCTTTAAAGAGAAAGGCAAACCTGTAATGAAATATATATTAATAGCCTCCCACTTCCATATTGGAATGTCCATAGTCTGAGCTAGGCTACCGGGCCTCTGATGTTCTGCTTTAACTTGTTGGCAATTGGAGCATTGTGTCGTGTATTCCTCAATATTCCTTTCCATGTCATTCCACCAGTAGACCTCCTTAAAGTCATGATACATCTTTGTGGATCCTGGATGAATTGAGTATCGGGAACAATGTGCTTCATCCATGATTTTCTGCATTAACCCATCTATATTTGGAACACACAGTTTGCCTTGGCATCTCAAGGTGCCATCTTCTGCTAAATTGAATGCAGTAATTCGGTGCTCACGAATCCCTTCTCGAAACTGTAGAAATATTGGATCGTCATACTGTTTCTCTTTCACCAATGCCACTAATGATGATTCGGTAGTATTTTGCACGACTACGCCTCCATCTTCGGCTTCAAGAAGTCGGATTCCCAGGCTGGCTAATTGTGAACATCTCGTACTACTTCCTATTGTACACATGGTAAATGTACTAGAGTTCCCATAGATAGTCGACTAAGAGCATCTTCTACCACATTAGCTTTAGCTGGGTGGTAGAGGATGTTCACATCATAGTCCTTCAACAACTCTAGCCACCTTCTCTGCCTGATATTCAAATCTTTTTGCTTGAAAAGATATTGGAGACTCTTATGATCTGTAAAAATATCCACATGTACCCCATACAAATAGTGTCGCCAAATCTTAAGCGCAAATACCACTGCAACAATCTCCAAATCATGAGTGGGGTAGTTTTGTTCGTGTTTCTTCAATTGTCGAGAAACGTATGCTATCACCTTCCCTTGCTGCATTAAGACGCACCCTAGGCCAATGCCTGAAGCATCAAAATAAACTACATACCCTTTTGTACCCTCTAGTAAGGCCAATACTGGCACCTTAGTCAATCTATCTTTCAGCTCTTGGAAGATTTTATCACACACATCGGACCACTGGAACTTCACTGCCTTTTGCGTCAACTTGGTCAATGGTGCAGAAATAGAGGAGAATCCCTCTATAAACCTCCGGTAATATCCAGCAAGTCCCAAGAAACTACGCACCTCTGTCGGAGTAGTAGGTCGAGGACAACTCTTTACAGCCTCAATTTTTTGGGAGTCTACTCTAATGCCTTCACCAGAGACCACATGACCAAGAAAATACACAGAGTTCATCCAGAATTCACATTTCGAAAACTTGGCATATAGTTAGTGCTCTCTGAGTGTTTGTAGGATAGCTCTCAAGTGATTTTCATGTTCTCTAGCATCACGTGAATTTATCAAGATGTCATCTATAAAT
Source organism: Solanum piurae (assembly GCA_029582685.1). Taxonomy (NCBI): domain Eukaryota; kingdom Viridiplantae; phylum Streptophyta; class Magnoliopsida; order Solanales; family Solanaceae; genus Solanum; species Solanum piurae. Next base: position 6,253 of record JAJOOO010080167.1, read on the forward strand.
ATAATCACATACATATCAAGAAAGGGATTGAAAACCCTATTCATCATATCCATAAAGGTTGCTGGAGCATTTGTTAGTAAAAATGACATGACAAGGAACTCAAAATGTCTGTATCTCGTTCGGAAGGCTATTTTACGAATATCTACTTCTCGAATCTTCAGCAGATGATATACAGATCTCAAGTCAATATTTGAAAAGCACTTAGCTCTGTGCAATTAATAAAATAGATCATCCATCCTTGGAAGGGGGTATTTGTTCTTTATCGTCACTTTATTAAGTTGTCTATAATCTATACACATCCACATCGTTCCATCCTTCTTGCGTACAAATAGTACTGGAGCACCCCAAGGCAATATGCTAGGGTGAATGAAACCTTTGTCAAGCAAATCTTTCAGCTTCTCCTTTAGCTCTTTCAATTCTGCTGGCGTAATTCTATAAGGCGGAATGGATATAGGCTGGTTACGGGGATCTACGTCAATACCAAAATCAATCTCTCTAATTGGAGGTAGTTCAGGAGGTTCGTCAGGAAACACATTTGGATATTCATTCACAACTGGCACAGAGTGAAGAGCTTGCATTTTAGGTGCTAACCATCTCAGGAGAAAATCTAGCAACCTGAGTGAATCACATGCAATACTCCCTGATGCTAAGGTTATTCTGTCGAAAGTTTAAAAATTCATCAACCCTCGCTTCCCTAAGCTCTAGTGGAAGAAAGTGCTCCATAAAGGCCCTAGAGAGCTCCTTCCAAACTACTGGAGGAGCAATTTGTCCCCTAGAATCTACCCACATCTCGTACCAAGCAATGGCGACATCTTTTAGCTGATAGGAGGCTAATTCAACTGTGTCAGTCTCAGAGATATGCATGACCCTAAGAATTCTGTTGATCTCATCTATAAACCGTTTTGGGTCCTCTATCACCCTAGATCCTGTGAATACTAGGGATTCATAAGGAAGAAATCACGTACTCTGGATCCAACTGCCTCTTCCTGAACCGTACTAGGTGTTGCTACATTTTGTCTTTGGACCTGAGCAGCTACCAACTGAGTGAGCAACTGTATTTCCCCTCTAAGATCTTGATCTGAGGCACCTGGTGGCGGTACAGGCGGTAAATGAATTACCGTTGGTACTACTGGAGGTGTAGGAACTCCTGTAGCTCTTTCTGTCATGGGTATCTGAGGACCTGGAAGCATAGGACATGGCAAGCTCTGCTGACCACTGGTCTTATCACCTACTAGTTGGGACTGCTTTAAAATAGATGCCTCCTGAGTACTACTAGCAATGGACCTCGAGCCTTGTTTATTCGTGTCCGTACTAGACATGATTTGAATCACAAATGAAAAAAGAGTTTGAGTCAGAATTAACTTTCTATGACTTAGCTGTATCGCACGATCTAGATTATGAAAGAAGGACAAATTCCTAAATGCCCATGTAGTCCCTAAATTATAAATATGGTGCACAACACATTTATAAGAAAGGTCCTACTAGACACGGCTTCATAGACTCCCTGGGACACTTGAACCTTGGGCTCTGATACCAAGTTTGTCACACCCCTAGCTAGAAAGGGGCAGACATCAAGGATATGCACAAGCACCTGCTAAATATCTTACTAATCTCATGCCAAATCTGAAGATTCATAAGCAGTGGAACCTATATGAAGACACATACTAAAACATAGATAACAAAAGGGACCGTTGGGCTACGTTACAACGTAAACAAGACTAAGTCTACGAAGCCTCTAAAGAGTATGCCTCTAAAAATCTGATAACTAGTCGGGACAGGGCCCCGACATACCCATTCTGATATATGTACATATGTAGCAAAATATAGCCTATAAATTTATGATAGCTCCAGGTAGAGAGGGAGCTTACCAACTGCTAAACTGGAAGTCTCTAGTCTACTGAAAATGCTTATTGTCCTGAGTACATACGCCTGTAGTGATACAATTGAAACGCCAAATTAATAGGGACGCCAGTACATACAAAACATGTACTGGTATATAAAGCAGACTGAATAAGAAGGAGACATCAAATATCATGGTAGGCAAATATGAGCATGTGTATGCAGGCGACATAATTTGTAACTAGAATTATGACCAACCTAATGTTCCTCATCGAACATTTCATGGCTTAGTCATTTATATATTTATAATCCCTATAATTTGCCTAAGTGATATCTTTATTTAATTATATCACTTTTTTACTCTTTGTAAAGCTAACTGTCAGGGAATCACATGACGGCCTACTGACGGCGATTAGTGAATGCATCTGTAGCCCACTATTACGACCACGAGTGAAATCTCAAGTCTGGTAACGATGTCTATCAAGGTAAGCCCCCAAGGATCCTATATGGTTTGCCCCAGGTCTGTATCAGTCAGGTGAATCTACGACGGGAAATTCCAGCTGACTATATTTGAATTCTGTGCACAGAGTAGCATCACACGTAGTAACCCTAAATATACCCATCCTACGCTGTAGAGTAGTCTATAATGTCAACTGCTTGCAATTATTTATAATAATTAATACATTAATCACATAGCTCGTGATACAATTCGTGATTACATTCTTTAGCTTGAGAATCATATATTTGGTGACCTATGCACTTACTAACAGTCTGTTGCTGGCTGCTTTCTTTAAATTTATGCGACATGTAGACCGCTACCTTCTAAGAGTTCTAACTGTAGACAAAGTAGTTGTGTGAAACATATTTCTTCCTTGGAGAATACTATAACTCTATAGGTTTAAGACTCAACATGAGAGGATTTATAAAATCTATAGTGGCATTTATCGGAAGAACGTGCGAGTTTAGGTCATGCCTTAAGGGCAAAAGAGGTTTTAGCTTTACAAACCTTAATTTGGGACTTACTATCTTATGTCGTCAAACTCCTTTGCTGACAACTTTATCTATAACATAAAATAATAAAAGCACAGTATAAGAAACTAATCAAGAGTCACAACAATGACAAAAACACAATAATGGTTTGCGAGCGACAATCTCAATAAATACCATAGATGAATGGTGTATCACCACAACCTTCTCTTTCTCTACTATCCAAGTAGGCTTATGACTTATTTACATGTTCAATATTACTCGTCCTACTTTAACCATAAAGAACCAGCCACCTTAATCATCCACACTTTACATAAAAGTAAAACTCATGGCCTCCGATCACCATACCACCGGTTTTTTGTTAACGGTGTCAAATTCCTTTATAAGCTCACAGTTTAAGTTGGTACAGAACAATTCCATAAATTAAATAATAGGATCTCATATAACCGGCTAGAACATATTCTTAGCGACTTAGGAATTTCATCAAACACTTGGTGAGCGACAAACTTTCAAGAACTATAATAGTCGTGTTCTCTATACCTCGCCTTCCATTTTAATGTAACCAGCTTACTTCGCCAATACAATACCATTGACCCGTCATTTGGTCAAAACAACAACCAACACAACCTTCTAAAAACTCCCTCCTCACCAAAACATCAAATACAATGGGTAAAACATGGACTCACGGCTTCCTATCACCGTCCCGTGAGTCCTACCCGCAAATTATACTTAAAGCATCCTTGGAATACTATTTATGGAGATGGAAGAGGATTCATACCCATATATCAAAGAAAATCAGCCCCTGCCCTTCTTTATTCTCCAAGAAAAATACTTTTTCCTTCATGAAAACATTTATATAAGTATATCTATAGGCCTATGGAGAGGAAGACACTTGATTCTTGAAGAAACCAACTTACCTAAAGGTTTGGTGGATTGAAGATGAGAAAAACATGAAAAAATAACTTGAAACCAGTCCTTACACATTCTTGAGTATATGACAAAGTATATCCCAAACTTCTAATATAAAAACAACAAGTTTGGCCGACTTTCTCGAAAGTGCCACATGTCCCGCAGTGATTGGGTAGTGAGCGCGTCTGTCGTAGAATGAACATAAAGTTTTACTATGATATCGTTTTAACGAGCGGTTTATTTTTTTGGAAACTAGACTCAAATAACTTAAATTGTATAGGGTGTAGGTTCTCTAACTCGTTATATATTAGGAGATATGCTCGTTCAAAGTAAGATGAGAAATGAGATCATTTGTAGTATTCCTCCACAATGAACCTTTAAACTTTAATATTTTCTTTAATGATCTCTTTGGCCTAAAACTTTTGTATAACCCTTCAAATGACTAAATATAAGGGTTACATGGTATGCTTAACCATTTTCAATGATATACCTCCCTCGATATCACATCTATGCATTGGTGTTTACGAGTTGCAAATGTATTTTAAGTTACGGGATATTACACTTCATTTGGCCCATCTGAGTTCCTATAAAGGTTACCTTTACTACCCATTGATTCTAACTACTCTAAACTACTTCTAAACATCGAGAAATCATTCATAAGATTTAATTCATAATTCAAATTGAAGGTAGGGTTAAGAGTAAGTCTTGAGAGTTCTTTCGAGTCTTTTGAGAAAGTCCTTTTGAGGAGTCTTCTACAATAACTAATAACTTGTTTCAAGACTATCTGAATGAGAAGAATGTATTCATGAGTCTACATTTTCATTAAGACCCTTGAGTCGAGTTGTTCATGTCCATAAATTCCGCATGAATTCCATAAGTTGAGTATGTTTGAGAGGAGTAGTATCTCCAAGTTCTAAGTTCTTGAGCATTGAGTTTGCAATCCTTTTGAGATTATATTCCTACTTATGGGACTACTACATGTTACCCATGAAGCCCTTGAGTTGAGTTGTTCATGCCCATAATTCCGCATGAACCCTATGAGTTGAGCATTCTTGAGATGAGTAGTATCATGAAGTCCTTGAGTTGTGTTGTTCATGCCCATAATTATGCATGAACCCTATGAGTTGAGAAGTCTCGAGATGCGTAGAATCATTGAGTCCTTGAGTTCTGGAGTAGTTGAGTTCCGAGTATTGAGTTCTATATATGGTTATTGAAAGTTTTGAATTGAGTAGTTCATGTCCATAATTACACATGAACCCTATGAGTTGATTTAGAAATTTTTAGAAGCTTTTTAAAGCCAACACATGAGTTCTTAAACTAAGTTTTGAGAAAGTAATGATGAGTTTTAAGAAAAGATATTTCTAAAACATGATTAGTATGACAATTGAGCATGCCATTAATGTATGAGCAGTATGGTATCTAGATATACCATCAATGCTTATGCAGTATGACTTTCCGAGTCATCAATGATCATATTATAATATGATTTTGATATATTTTTGAGAAAGAGTTTTCTAGTATGAGTTTGCAAGATGATAACGGGACTATGTATTCCCAGAGGTGTCAATTTTTACATTGATAAAAGAGAAACTCAGATTTCTAAATGAGTTATGAGTTTAAAAGTAATTCCAGAGCAGCCATCTCTTTTAAGACAAATATTTTGAGTAATAATCTCAAACTAGAGAAAGAATTATGTTTTTAAATAAATGAGCTAAGTTATAATTTGGGAGTAGTATTGAGCACCGATATGGGGACGAGTTCAGATAATTCGAAGTCCTCATAAACCATGTAGCCAACATGGGTAGAAAGGGTCATACTTTTTAGATGATTCCTTATTGATTTTAAGCATAGACTAGTGGATCCATTTAGTGAGTAGAGGTCTTATACCCTAGCAAAGTATAGGATAGTTCTGGCAATATGGGCTAGAAGTTGTATCATCACATAGCTCATAGTGATGGTTGTCGGTAAGAGAATCTCCCACACAAAGTTTATTTTGTATTTTTACATACAAACCGAGTTATATTGTAATTTTATATACAAGTTGAGTCATTATTTTATTTTTTTCAATACATTGAGTTGTTATTTACTGTTTTAAAAGCTTTCCATGTATTGCATCTTTCATTGTTGCTTTACCGTGAATTAAGTATTTTTTTGAGTTGAGTATCTTATTATTGAGTTGAGCCCTATTTCTCTGAGTTGAGTTGAACTATGTTTCATTGTTGCTTTACCTTGAGTTAAGTATTTTGAGTTGAGTATCTGAGTTGAGTATCTTATTATTGAGTTGAGCCCTATTTCTATGAGTTGAGTTGAACTATGTTTCATTGAGTTAAGTTGAGTTGGGTTGAGCGAGTTGAGAAGAGGTAAGTATGTTTCTTTTCCATCAGTTCGAGCTTATGTTTATTCTTTAGAATTCTCATTACATGCTCGTACATTCCATGTAATGACGCCATTTGGTCAGCATCTTTTATGATGCAAATATAGGTATTCACGGTCATCAACAGAAGCTTCGTTGATACCACTTGCAGTTCCAGTCAGCTTTGGTGAGCCTTCTTATATTTCGAAGGACTTCACCTTTACCTTACAGTTAGTAGTTTTGAGATGTCGTGGATGTTGTCCCAATATCCTTCTGTAATAGTTGAGGCTTCATTGATAGACAAAGTTGAGTAGTTTTCAGTATCTTCTTTGAGTTGTTATTTTTAAAACTCTCAGTTATGTATTGAGTATTGTTCAGATTTCTTTAAAGCTGAGTATTTGAGTTTATTGAATTTTATTCAGTTTGAAACTTTGTATGCTTGAGTTAGTCTTCCGCTTGTAGCCAGTCTGGATGAGGGTTCGCTTGGAGATCAACAATGGTTATCGAGTGTCTGCCACATCCAGGGTGTAGTCTCGGGTCGTGATAGTATATCATGTATAACTCGTGTAGAATATTTTTTTGGTTCAATGCTAAGATAAAACAATAAATCATCACTTTCTATAGCTGGAGCATGGTGGATTCGACCTTCCACCATTGAACAGGAACGTGAAGTCCCTAATAAGTAAGATCCTATTTTCTCGCCTGAAATTGCTATTCCCAAATTTTCACCTATAAATCAAGGATCTTAGGCACAAATTCATGAAAATTATTCAGAGAGAAATAAGGAAGTCGTTTAGGAAGCGAATATGATAGAGATGGAAGGGGCCTTAATTCTTGCAAAGAAAAGGCCACGAGTTGAGGAAATCAAAATTACTGAAGCGCGAGAAATAAAAAAAACTACTAATAATGATCAACTTATTGTCCTTGATCCAAAAAATGGGTTGACAGCGGGTATACTAGACTCCAGACCCGCCAACCATTATGAGTTCTCTATCTCGGAATTGTTGTGGGCTTGGGAACCCACAGACAATTCAGGAATTGAAGGACATGGTTTCATCTAAGCATCCCAGTCTCATTTTCCTCCAAGACAGGTTGGCCCAGGCTAAATAAAATCCTGGCACAACTATACTATGAAGCCTTGTTTGTTGTTAAACTAGTAGGCTCTATTGGAGGTCTAGCGTTACTTTGGAAGGAAACAAAAATCAAGCTCTCTTATTAGCTAACACAAGGATATTATTGATGTGGAGGTTCATTTACCAGATGTTCGAACATTCCGCTTTACAAGATTTTATGGTTATCGAGGATCACACCAAAGGTGGGCCTCATGGAATGTCATGCCCCGAGCCTACACCCTGGACGTGGCAGACAGTCGAGAACCATTTGTGGTCCCCAAGTGAACCTCTGGCCTAGCTGACTACTTAACGGAAGAGTTACTTAAGAAATGATAGGATCAAAACAGAATTGAATCAATTAAACTCAAATACTCTATCTCATAAAATCTGGAAAATACTCAATAGCAATACTACAGTTTATAAACAACTCAAAGAAAGTAAATACTAAGACACACCTCTATTTTGTCTATCTATGAAGCCTCTACTTTTAAAGAAGGATGTCGGGAAAAGACCCACGACATCTCAAAACTACTAACTAGAAAGCAAATATCAAGTCCTCAAGAATGTAAGGAGGCTCACCAAAATCTAGTTGAAGTGTATAATGATCTCAACGAAGAGCGTGTTGATGATCCTGAACACCTGTATCAACATCAAAAAAATATGTAGGTCGAATGACATCAATATATTGAATGTACGAGTATGTAATATAGCCAAAGCGAAACAACTAAAAAAAGGACTACAATAGATAAATATTTACACATGCTAAATATAAAGAAATAAAGGAGTTAAATCATTTAAAGCTTTAGAAAATACTTACATATCTTTGAAATCAACATAATAAGTGATATATTAAAATACACTTTAACTCTATTGGGAGATTCTCTAACAAATAATCATCACTATGATCTACGTGATTATACAACGTCTTACCAACGCTACCAAAACTTTTCTATAATGTGTCGGGTTATAGAACCTCTCAACTAAGTGTATCCATTAAGCAGTAAGGATTCATCTAAAAAGTATGATCCTTTTCCCATGTTGGCAAGACATGGTTTATGAGGATTTTAAGTTATCTAAACTCATCCCTATATCGGTGCTCAATACTAATCCCAATAACATATATATATATATATATATATATACACACACACACACACTCAGTGGCGCAACCAGGATATTCAATAAGGATGTTCAAAATCTGAAGGAGTAAACATACGAACTAGTCGAAGGGAGTTCGATATCTATTATATACATCTAAAAAATAATTTTAATCATGTATAAATAGTAATATTTTCCACCGAAGGGGGTTCGAATGAATCCCCTAAAGACATGTTGGCTCCGCCCCTGTACACACTCATGCTCAAATGTATAAAACATAATCCTTCTTTGGTTTGAGATAATTGCTCAAAATTATCCTCTTAAAAGAGGTAATACTCTGAAATATATCTGAACTCATAAACTCATTTAGAACTCAATTTTTCTCTTTTTTTCACTTTAAAATGATATCTTTGGGAAATACTTAGTTCTCTAATACTCTCTCTCAAAACATCTCTTCAAACTCTACTTAGAACTTTTCTTTACTTTTCTTAGAAATCAATTTAAGACAATGATTGGTTAAAATGGTTTCTCAATAAATAACTCAATAATAAGGTTCATGCTGGAAAGTAGACATGAACAATCAATTCAAGAATCTCAATACATGATATACATCAACTCAACAGTTAGGAATATAAATTCGAAACTCAACCATACTACTCATTTCAAGAATACTCCAAATCAAGGATAAAAACCCTAGATTGCTCTTTCTCTGATTTTTTACATATGTAGGGTGTGAGTAAGAACTAGTCAACCACTATGATAGCCTTAATTAACAAAAAACGCAAAACCCCAGGTGCAGCTGATAGAGGTCCTAAAAACTCAAAGTGGTTGTGACGGTCCATCATGGTCAGGCCGTCATCAAGGTCTGAAATATATGCCCAACTACTGTTGGTGTGACACTACTGATGACTGCCCCTAACCTGTCATCATCAAGAACACTTCAAACACTTGAAATTTATGCATGTGTGACGGGCCAACTGACTGCCTGTTAAGAGATTGACTGCCCGTCAGGGCTACCATCAGTTTGTTTTTAATATGACAGTCTCTGGTAAAACAACCATAACTTTTTACCCTGAACTGGAAATCAGGCAAACTCGGTGGCGTTGGATAGAGGACTCAAAGTCCTTCAATATGGTAGGTGATGGGACACCTAATTCATTATGTGCTAGGAGATATGATCGTGTGAAGTTGACCAAAGTAGAATCTTATGTCTAAACTTAATAGGTAAGGAAGCTTTCAACTGAATTTTGTGCTAGGGGCTTCTTGTGACTAACTCATATGCAAATACATTCCAAAACTAAAGAATTGACATTTACACATATGAGCAACTTAAGAATCACTGGCACAACTACACATGAAAATAAAGAATGGTTCGAAACTTAGCTTAGAACTTTATCACAGTGTCACATGGAATCTATTAAAATTGCTCAAAGACAGATCTCAACTCCCATGGTGTATTGCAGGTGACCTCAATGATATACCTAATTATGGTGACGAATTGGACCATATTCAACAACCAGAATGGAGGATAGATGGATTTAGAGAAGTGGTGAATTTTTGTAATCTTTTTTATCTTGGATATGCTGGAAACTGATTCACCTGGGAACGTTGCAGGAATTCATGAAATTGCATAAGGGAGCGATTAGATTGTCCGCTAGCTAATAAAAAATGGAAAGTCAACTTCTCAAATGCAAAAGTTCATCACATCAAATCTGGTTCTTCATATCAGACAGGGATTTTTTTTGAACTTGTGATTGGAAGTTATTTTTTATGTTGCTATGCCTTTTCGATTTGAGAATTCTTGGACGAAGGAACTGGACATTAAACATGCGGTTCAGACGGCATGGGAAAAAGCAAGGGGTCTACCTATTGATGAAATGACTCAATGCTGCGGAGAATACTTGTATGATTGGGGAAAAAAATAAAAGCAACAGTTTATGGCTAAATTGAGAAAAGCCAACGCACAAATGACACTCTATAAAAATAACATTGACCGTTATCATATTCAGATGTTTAGTATTTCCAAATCAACATATTTGCAAGCCCCTAAGTAGCAAAATATTTATTGGAAGCAAAGAGCCAAACAACATTGGTTGTAGGAAGGTGATGCATACACAAAATACTTTCATCTCATGGCTTCTAGCAGGTGAAAGAAGAACATATTTTCTCAGTTGAATGATGAAATAGGACAATGGCGTGGTTGGAATAGTGGTTTGATGGGAATGATCTCTAGTTTTTTTGAATCATTATACACGCCTGAGTAAGGATACATGCACCCAATTCTTGATAGGATTGAGGGGAAAATTACAGCAGATCAAAATGCATACTTGAATAGAATTTTCACTATTGATGTGGTGAAAGAAGTAGTCTTCTCGATGCATTCGGATAAGGCGCCAGGTACAGATGGGATGAATTTGAGTTTTTATTAGAGTTTTTGGGATGTAATTAGTAAAGATGTCGCGAATGTGATACTGAGTTTTGTCAATAACAATGGATTCATTACAGGAAATAATTTTACTAAAATTGTTTTGATTTCAAAAAAGAAGCAACCCGAGCTAGTTTTTGATCTAAGACCGATTTCTCTATGTATTTTTATTGATCGTATAGTTTGCAAGATGTTGGCAAATCGCAAGAAATCTTGCTTGGAGAATTGTGTTGCTAAAGCCCAGAATGCATTTATCGCTGAAAGATTTACTCTTGATAATGTCATGATTGCTTTTGAGGTCAATCACTATTTAAAACATAAAACACAGGGAATGATGGGATTTGTTACTTTGAAAACGGACATGAGCAAAGCCTGTGATAGAGTGGAGTGGAAGTTTTTGAGAAATATGATGATAAAGATGAGGTTTTCATCGGATTGGAGTACAAAGATTATGAAAATTGTTTGTATTGTATTGTATCTCATGTTGGTAACCATTTTGGTTCCATCACGGGGCCTCCGACACGCGGATCGCCTGTCACCATATGTTTTCATCATTCTAGCAGTGGTTCTTTTAGCTTTGTTAAGTGCTCATGCCCACCAAGGAACTCTGCATGGAGTGAAAGTCACTACAAAAGCTCCACCTATTACTCACCTCTTTTTTGCAGATGACGCCGTATATTTTTTAAAGTTGTGGAGTCGAAGGCTAATATCATCAAACAATGTTTACTCTTATATCAAACAGTGCTTATGTATTTTTTTAATATATAAAAGCCTATAAAATAAGACAAACAAATTTAAACAAACGAACTACCAAAAATTTCAAAAACAGCACCAAAGTGCTCAAGCCGGCATGTTGACCTATTACCTGCATGAGCACTTGAAGCTCCCTCTTATAGTTTAGTGAAACATATTAGACAAAATATAGACAATTTATCAAAGAATAAATATATATTAAATAACAAAATATAATTATATAACATTTTTTTAATCGAAATTAAATCCACTACATAACTGCTACATCTATGATAAAATAAAAATACAAGTCTCTCTAGGTTCTAGCAGGAAAATACAGTCCCAAAGACTACAGATAAAGAAAAACACAGAGCCAATTTATTACTGATGCATAATTTTATAGAACTCCATAAAATATTTGATACAAAATTACAAGCCTCGAGGATATCATTAATAAAGATGATAACGAACAAGTTCAAATATTTCTTGAGCACCCTCCTCATGAAATTCATGGAAGCTATAGGAGCATTGGTTAGTCCAAATGAAATAACTACAAATTCATAATGACCATACCGAGTCTTAAAGGCTGTATTCAGAAATTCACTATCTCTGACTCTCAGATGATGATAACAAGATCTGAGGTCTATCTTCGAGAAATGACTAGCACCCTAAAGTTGGTCGAACATGTCATCAATCCAGGAAATAGGGTACTTATTCTTGATTGTGACTTTGTTCAACTATTGATAGTCAATGCACATCCTGAGAGAACCATCTTTCTTTTTCACGAATAACACTGGTGCACCCCATGGAGAAATACTAGGTCTGATGAAACCCCTATCTAGAAGGTGTTTCAACTGCTCTTTCAATTCCTTAAGCTCAGTTGGAGCCATTTTGTATGGAGGAATAGAAATTGGTAGGGTATCTAGGAGGTGATCAATTCCGAAGTTGATTTCCCTCTCGAGAGGAACTCCAGGATGATCTTCTAGAAGCACTTCTGGAAACTCAATAACTACTGGGACTGACTCAAAAATTGGGGCTTCAGAATGAATGAATCCTTAACCCGAACTAAACCTATAGGCTATAAGTGGGTATTTAAGAGAATATAATACTGAAAATAATATACAAACCTTCAAAGCAATGTTTGTTGTGAAAGTTTTTACTCAAAAGGAAGATATTGACTATTTTGATAGATATGTTGAATTAGCAAGAATAACATTTATTAGAGTACTTTTATCCTTTGCATCTAAATATTATTGTTGGTCATCCAGAAAAAGGAAAGCAATAAGAAGTTCAACTGAAACTGAAACATAAAGGATATGATATGGACACGTGACAGCCTAATAACATTTATTTCTTCACCATAGCAAGATATGCCTATTCTAGCTGTTTAAAGTATTGGTGCAATGCATTTTAAAATAGAACAACTCTTCAACTACATAAAGGATATGAAATGGACACGTGACAGCCTAACAACATTTGTGTCTTCACCATAGCAAGATATGCCTATTCTAGCTATTTAAAGTATTGATGCAATGCATTTTCAAATAGAACCACTCTTCAACTATTATTTTAATACTTTCTTCCACTATAAGTACTTTTAACATATAAGTCTAATTAGCAACTTAACTTCTTTATCTAGTCCAAACACTATAGTACTCTCCCTAGACCCTACTTGTAAAATTGCACAAGATATGTTGTAGTTGTATGAGGGGTTAATAGTCCTTTTATCCTTTCGTTGATGATCAACGATTAAATTCCTTAATTAAATAACAAAATTGTCAAACTTCTTTGTTTCTAATAATTCTTTTTAATCATTGAAAGCTATTGCCTGCACAATTTTTGTATTCTTGCTATGCGTAATCAATGAAATTATTTAGAAATATTGGGAAGTTTGAAAGAACATGCTCTAGATCTGCATAATATTCATTTCCACTTTTAGTTTATTTTTCCTTAATATAAAAAAAAAAGAAAATACAAAAAAACCCATAACTTTCTTGTCAAAATGGTAAGAAGAACATTTTCCACTAATGCAAACGACCCAGTCAGTCTTTGACACTATCAGATGAAGTCAATTTGATTCTTGAAAATGTTTATGCTCTAGAATACAACAACAATATACCCAGTGTAATCCCATGTAACACCTCAAAAAATTTAAAGTTTGATTAAGGTAAAGTTTAGTTTATGGCACTGTTGTAGGAGCTACGATTCATATCTATGAACTGTAGAAAGTCCTATGATCCATAGAAAGTTATTCGTAAAGTTGAGTTGAGTTTTTGGAAATGTTGAGTCTCTTATGTTGAAACTACGAGTAAATAGGATGGGACATCATTTGGTCTATGGGTCGTAAATTAGATCTTTAAGAGTGATCCAGGCTTACTGAAATCTTGGACATGAACTTAGGTTCTACGAAATGGGTCTACAGTGAATAAAAGGAATGATGGATCATAAAATGGTTTAGTGGAAGTTTGATGAAATTTTGGGTTTCTAAATTTTTTTCCATGGTTAATAAGAATTGGTCGTAGGAGGTTCTATGTACCGTAGGTGGCAATCATAGGTCACTTCTGACAGTTTTAATTAAGGATGCTTAGTCTTTTCTTACCCAACTAATCCCTATACTATGTCATTTTGGACCTATAACTACCCATATAATTGATTTTCAATTCATTACATTCTAAACCCTCTCATTCTCTCAAATTCCTAAATCTCATCCAAGTTCATCCCCTCCAATTCTCTCTCCAGTTCAACGAAGAAAAGCTAGAGTTTGAATCTTCAAGTTTATAAATTTTCATTGCTTATATATTTTGATTTCTAAGGTATTTGGAAATTAACTGTCACGACCCAAACCTACCCCTTAGATGCGACACGGCATACAAGACTGTGAAGGGTCTCATACAAGCCTCATAGCATTCATAACATTTGATATATAGAAATACTGCATAATTTAAAATTCATTTAAATCCATATAATCAAAACTTTATTTAAAAACACAACGGAAGTCTATAGGTTGTCATGGCCATCTAAACAATATCTTGAAAACAAAAGTAGGGTCACGACCCTTTACAATGGAAAGACTAGAAATATCTATTACATGAAACAAAAGAAACTTCAAAAGTACTTGTCCTCGATCTATGAGGACATACCACTTAGCTTTGGGAGGATCTCAATCCAGGCACTTGACTAGAGAGAAGAAACTCACTTTCTGGAACCTACACTTGTATTGAAATAAGAGAAATATGGGTTAGCACACAAAAATGTACCAAGTATGATGACCATGCCAAAACATGCTTTAAAAGGGACATTTTGGTTGGGAACCATGCATTATGCCACTTTTTAGAAATATCACGTACATTAGTATAAGAGACATAAAATGCAAGTATAATCATCATACAAGTCATAACATCACATTAGAACATAATCGACATGTAAGACATTTCATTACATTAAGCTTCCACCTCAAGTAACCCCAAGTTATACCTTGTACAATGTATCAATAGCGTCCCATACCACCATCCACACTAGGTACCACATCAAGGCCACCAAAAGTGAACTTACCATTCATTCTTTCCATCGTTACACAATACTCATACATAAGAGATATAAACATTTCATAAGTCATGACAAGGGAAAATAACTCATCATACAACCCAAGTATAGCATGCATCATCACCTTAGACAATTAGGTCAGAATTCTTCATTAGAATCATTAACAACACTTACATACATTAGTCATTAAAACATTAGAGAATTCAATATGACCCTCTCAAAGCCTACTCGTGCAATGCATGGATGGCATCCCATACTACCACCCACACTTCATAGAACCTCTCAAGAAACCATAATGCACATCTGACATGATGGGAATAAGCATTAACCGACATAGACCATGAGAACTAACCATGGAATCCGGTGTCATATAACCCAAGCATGGAAACTATTGGGCAAAGAGGAACAAGGCAGCTGAAAAGACAAAGAAAAGACAGCCTGAAGATCGCTGAAACCTGTAGGTGAGTCGCCGAAGCCAGTAGGTATGTCGTCGAAAGGCTATGTGCTTGCCTAATGTTCCAGTGTGGTAAGACCTAAAGGAAAAGATCAAGTTGGCGATGAAGGGAGAAGTCGGTGCGTCGCCAAACAGTTCCCTGAAGCAGCACCATATCGCCCAATGATTCAAAATGCAAAGATGCTGAACGCAAAAGTAGAATGGCGATGAATTAGATCAAAGGGAGATTGCCGAGTGTGTTGGCGATCTCGACTAACTATGCCGAGTGGTCCTTCGCAACACAAATTTTTGAACACTATAAATACTTGTTTGAATTGTTAGATATCCATCCAGAAATCGAATTTTAGACTTAGAATATTTCATTTTTGAGTTCTTAGAGTTTTTGGGGGACGTTGTTCTTGAGCTTGAAGGTTTTGATGGTTTTCAACTCCAAGAAATTGGAAGTGGATCTTGAAGAATCTTCATCATTAATGTGTTTAAAGACCTTATATATCGTACCCATTTGATGGAAACATTTATTTGTATCGATTTCTATCTCTTTTTCATGTCTAGCTAAAACCCCAATTCTTGGGGTGTGATTATGTGAATATGGGTTAAATTTACTGTTGGGTATTGCTTATTGATAGTATATTTGCTGTTTAAATGTGATTTCGTTTAGTAGTTGTGTTTGAACTTAATGGAATTGTAGTTGCAAATATGATTTTATCTCCGTGTTTTTGGCTTATTCAAGAGAGAGGTTTTAAAACCAAGACTACTAAATCGATAGCCTCTGGTTATTGGGTCATCGTAGGTTCAGCTTGAGAGAGTGAATCCTATGCATTCTACCACACATTCAGCTAGACAGAGTGAATGTGCAAAGCCGAAGGCTGTGCTTAAATGCTGCAACTCGGTGTTCGAGAAAAACCGAGTTGATTCGGGGTAAATTATTCGAGAGAAAATTTACCCCCACTAAAGTTTAGCCTAGTTACAAATGTTCAGCGATTTACTATCAATACCATTTACCTGATTGTTTATTTTATCCCATATACCTATCACATCCCAAAAATCTTGTCTCCCTAATTCATATATTCATATTTTTGTTGTTTTTGTTTATTAGCTGAATACAAAACCCCCCATTGATAATTGACATTCGTGTCACCCTTAGATTTAGTATGTTTTTATTCGTTAATATTTATAGCTATGATTGATTAGAACATAATTTTACTTTTCTATTTGATTCTTGACTACTAACCGCTCCCTATGGGAACGATCCCAACCCTTGGTTGGGTTATATTACTACTCGCGATCATTGGCATTTGAACTGGAAGTAATGTCCTGATACGTGAAGTCAAAATGGAACCGCTGCCGGGGAGTGGTGTTAGTTGAGAATTTTTAGTTAAGTGTAATTTTCGTTCTTGTTAGTTGTAGTTCTACTTACTTAATTTTTAGTTTAGTTTTGTTTGTTTTTTTTGAATAGGAAGGTGGAGTATGTCTGAGAGCAATGGTGACCAAATGGATTTGCCTCTTCTGAGAATGATATATCTTAGGGATAGCATCCTAAGTTTAAGACAATTGGAGAGCGAATCAATCCATGACTTGTGGCTGAAATTTAAGTCAATCTTCCTCCAACACCCAACTCATGGAATCTCAAAAAACGTGCTATTGGACTGCTTCTACAAAAGTCTTGGCCTGGAAAATAGAAGAATGGCTGACCAAATATTTCCGGTGGGTCTCTCATGACTACCCTATGCAATAGCAGCCAACTCCTTGATAACCTGGCCATGACCAACAAAGAGACTGAGAAGAGCCATATTTTGGCCATATTGTTGACCAAGAAGATCATGGAATTGGGAGCGCCGGACAAAATTAAAGACCTGTACATTCCCCCTCATGAGCGTGTGAAGCCTAATGTGAATGAGGGTGGTCAAATAGCAGAAACACTCTCAATCATTCTCCACAAAGTCGAAGGTCACGACAAAGTGTTGAATGAGATAAAAGAGAATTTATCAATGTTGAATGAGATAAATGATTCCCATTTCATATCCGTTCAGCTGCTAGAAACCCAAATGGGTCATGTGTTGTCTCGTCTCTACCCCACGAATCAAGACTAAGTGGGGAAGTCGTGCGACGACTATAATTAAGGCGTTTCTTGGGAGGCAACCCAAGGTATTATAGCTTTATATTAATTTTAGAACAATGGTGTGTTAAATGTGCAGGACAAAGTGAGGAAAGTATTTTAAAAATATTAGAAGTAGCGAGCTAAAGGTCCAGTCGGCGAATCGCCGGAAAGGTCGGCGCCCCTGACCTAGACCGCCGTTGGAGTCAAGGAAAATTCAACTTGGAAGCTATAAAACATGACGTGATCAGTAAATCATTGGCGAACCGCCGAACCGTTAGGCGATTGTGAACTAGTCCATTGTTTGGACTGTCAGTTTAATTGAAAGTTCTATACAATTTTGCAAGGTAAGTGATCATTTGTCATGTCACCTAGTAGTTCGGCGATTTTGACTAATCTCGCCGAATGGGTGAGATCTGGACTGTTCTTATAAGGCCAAAGGTGTAAGCGTTCAACCCTTTGTCATTTTCCCTCACTTTTGATCTTCATAAACTCACACCTGCTTAATATTTTCAATATTTCTGCATTCTATAAGTATTTTAGTTGGCTGATTTTTACTCGGAATTGGATTACTTTGCAGCCTAGCATTACAGTTTTCTTTTAACCTGCAGTAAAGGTTGGTTTTCCAAACCCCACAATTACTTTTGGTATTTGTTCTCCTATGGAATTGATTTTATCTTGTTGAAGTGTGATGGACCTCTCTGATTTGAGTAGAATGCTTGATTGCATGCTTTCATTTGACAATCTTTTTTTGTAGTTTCTTTATGATTGTAATTCCATAATATTTTGTCAGAAAATGAATTAAAACTCTAGATATTGTGCTTGCATGTTGATGGGTTCTATGAGTCTAGTCTAAATTTGATTTGTGCATTGTTTGATTTTGTTTCGGGGGTTGTGGGGTTGACTATGGGTGGAAATAGGCACGTTAGGTCATTTGGCAAACTGGGTCAAGCTCGTCGAACCACTCGGCAGATCGCCTAATGTCTCCATCTAGCCTATAATATCATGTTTCATTTATTGTCAGGTTCTGTGACTTTCGGCGATACTCCTAAGTTCACCGATGGCACTCGACGACTCGCCGAATGTCTCTTGTTTCACCCTTTGTCTGCACCCCTAAACCCTTGTTGAACTGTAACTTTTGGCGGACTGGGCGATACGCCAATAGGGTTTTCCCATCGCCAACTTGCTATTATATTTGAGTAAAATCTTTCGGCGAGCCCAGTTTAGCTCACCAAAGAAATTTGGTGACTCGCCGAATAGCTCGGTGAGTCTTTCTGCAACTGCTCCTCTATGAATGTGCTTAAGTTATTTTTAACTTTCTCATGATGTTTTGCAGATATGGCTAGACTTAATGTTGCAGGAAGAGACATGCTACACCAAGGGAAAGAAAAAGAAATTACACTGAATGAGGATGCAGATGCATTCAAGGGCAAAGCTAAAAAACTTTCCATAATTGGTGGGAAAGGAAGAGATAAAGGGAAAGCACATGCATCACCTGAGGCAAGCTCTGACAGTGACGACATCTATGATACTTACCTTACCACCTCACAGAGTGAGGGTGAGCATTAGGAACCTCAAACTATGGAGTCTGATGATGATGCACTGGTAGTAGCAAGCAGGGAAGAACTCCTCTCTAAAAAGTTGAATGATCCTTCTAGGATCCGGGCTCCTCAGGCTGCATCTCCTCATCCAGTTCCAGAGAACACAATGGTGCTTGAACCACCAATACATGGTCCTCCTCCCAAGTCAATGAACAAATTAAAGATAGAGGGTTTAAGGACAATTCTTGAGCAAAAGCGTCTATCCACAGATGGAGTGATTGATAGGTATCACGAGATTATGAGATGTCTGAAATCTCATAACTTCCAAATATTCACAAAACCCCATGGCCCGTATATTCCGAGCTGGGTAAGGGAAATCTACAGTGCATACAGTGCCTTGATTCCCCAAAGAAAGAAGCAAGCAGCTGCATTCAAACTAGTCGAGTATGTGATAGTCCGAGGCAGGAAAGTATTATGTGACAGCACCACGATAAAAGTAGTCTTGGAGTGCACAATTAATATCACCAACCCTCACCAATAGAGGATGAAAACTAAGTCATTCGAGGGAATAAAGAACTGATTGGATCCTCTTATCTGTGATGGCAATCCAAGTTGTTAGAGGTAGGGGCCCCGATAATGAAGAGGGACATGCATGTAGCTGCAAGGTACTGATTTGGCTTTATCAGCAGTACTGTAATGCCATCCCAGAATGAGTCCATTCTTCGCCACTTTAAGACGGCCTATCTTGGCGCGATCATTGCACGGGAGCGAATTAATTTGGGTATGATCATTGAGCAAGAGATAACCATGAGAGCCAAATAACGCCAGACTTCACTCCCCTTCCCAGTATTGATCCCTGAGCTGTGCAGACGAGCTCGGGTACCTAGAGATTCTAAGAAGGATATGGAGTTAATTCCCAAATTCTCAACTGATATTCAGAGGATCGAGGTGGAATATTTAAAGGATCAGGTGGAGAAGAATAAGGCAACCCCGGTGGGACCGTCCCTAGTTGTGGACACACTGCCTGCAGAGGAATCTTTGCCTACTCCAGCCCTTGGGCCTTTAGGTACATCTGCGGCCACTGCTACTCCTTCTGATAATACAGGTTCTTTTGTTGGTGCACTACCTCCCAGACCTGTTGTTGTTATTGTCTCTCGAGCTATGATCACTCAGGCATCATTACTCCGAATAGGACAGGCTGCCCAATCTGCTGATCATCGGGCTGCCAGACTAGAAATCCCCATCTCGGACATAATTCTGACTGCCCTGATTGATTATGTGACACCATTGAATGCTACTTTTCATGCCCTCGCAGATAGAATGGCAGTGTGTGAACATGACCAAAGAGACACAACAGAGGTGACAACCTTAAAGGCATCTATAGATAGCTATGTTGCGGGAGAATGTGGATAAGTTGAAAGCCACCAATATTTCCATGGTCTTTGGAACATTGAAGATTCTAGAAGTGCCCGAGAGGCCTCTGGCTACCATTGGAGATGAGGATTGAGCTGCACAAATAACTCATCATGAGTCTGAGGCAGAAACTGATGAGGAGATGCTTTAGGTAATTGTGGAAGATATAGATGAGGGCCTGACTGAGACTGAAGAAGCCATGATAAATGTTGTTGTGCAGGCTTCCCTAGCGGATACACCTTTTGTTGTCTCTAGTGTAGATGACACCTCTGAGATGACTCTGGGCAATGATGCCTAGATCTAGACCGATGCACCGGGCACTGATGCCCAGAAAGATGGAGCGACTGCATAAACAAATCCCCTCTTTACCTCCCTCTCTGTGTTTCTTTATGTTAAATTCTTAATATTATTTTGTTTTCATTTGAGGACAAATGTTTTTATATGTGGTGGGGTGAGACCCACCTTTGTGTGCTATTCGTAGTTCTCATTTTGATTAAATATTTGGATCATTATGCCTAAAAATTATGTTATACACTGCTGTTTGTGG
Source organism: Solanum piurae (assembly GCA_029582685.1). Classification (NCBI taxonomy): domain Eukaryota; kingdom Viridiplantae; phylum Streptophyta; class Magnoliopsida; order Solanales; family Solanaceae; genus Solanum; species Solanum piurae. Next base: position 27,301 of record JAJOOO010080167.1, read on the forward strand.
ACGTTTGAGCTAGTGGCTCCTTTTGCTTTAATTGTAAATCATTTTGACCCTTCCAAAAAATTTCGCCCACTCTTGTATGTATTTGAATGTGGTTGTTCTTTAGAAAATTTGAGTATCGGTTTTGATCAATATCGATGACTTAAATAGAGCTCATAATTGAACAAACATGAATGTGTGGCTACGATGAGACCAAGTGAAGTTACATAGACAATATGTGAACTCTTTGCTTCTCGTTGTGACTAGCCAAGTATCAAATTGATTCTCGTGTGATGAATGTTGCACACTAGCAGAAGTGTGAAGTCTTATTTGACTTTGGTGTCGATGTCTTCTGTGATGAGCTTACTGTGAATCATGCATGATAACACGTAGAATTTTCCCCGTTAGTCCGGTCGACTAAGTGAGGCTATCTCTTGATATGATCTTAGGCAACCTCGATGAGTGTTAGCCGATTTGACATTATACCTCTTTTTGTGGCCTACCTTGTGAGTGTGTGAACCTCTTTTGAACACCCCTTGAGCCTTACCCTTCGTTGGAAGAAACTTGATGAAAACATGATTTTTCTTAATCCACTACCTATAATCCTCTTGTTTTGTGGTTGATTGAAAGGCCTAAGTTGGGGGTGTGGTGAAAAGAGAAGTCAAGTCAAGGAGTGAAAGAAAATTCCCTTTCTCTCCATGTGTTAAGAAAAATGGAACCCCTCCATACAAAATAAAAGAGACGAAAAAGACGAATAGAATGAAAAAGAAAAAGAAAATGTTGTGAAATAAAGTTATGAAAATGCAAAAAGAAATGGGGTTTCCGAACAATCCATGTAAGGTGAATAATGGGATTACTTGTGAGCACAAATGAACTTGATGAAAGAAGAGGAAAGGAAGTGTTGTGAGCACCACATTTCATGAGGATAAAAGTCACTGAGCCTAAATGACCATACCTTTGCACTCAGCTCCATTACGAGCCTTGAAAAAACATTTTTGATCTTGAGTGACCTGAAACAATTGTCAATTGGATAATACAGGCAAACCTATAGGTGAAAGCATGCATTGTGTTATTCTTTGTGAGTGTGAGCGTTGCATTTGATTTTGGAACTCTAAATGATTAAACCATTGTGTGAAAATGGAATCATTCTTTGTGTGAGGGCATTTGAACATTGTTGTTGAGCTTCAACTTGCATTTGAAGCAAGTATTGTGAGATTGAGAATCTTTGATAGTGGTGTTGCACAACTTGAGTCTTTGAGTACACAATTGAACCTTGTATGAGTAAGCTGAGTATTGTTGTGTACATTCCTGATTGAGTCTTGTGTAGCACTATTTGAGACATCCTTTTTGAACTGCTGAACTTGAGTTTTACTTGAGGACAAGCAAAAGTTTAAGTTGGGGGTGTTGACGAGTCCACAATTTGGACTCATTTAGGGATTTATTTTGATAGATTTAGTGCCCTCAAATGCATATTTTGTCTCAATAACTGATGTAAAAACTTGAGTTTCAGGTATTTGGAGTTAGAGACAAAGAATGCACACTATTCAGCAAAAAGGAACAAGGCAATTGAAAAGACGAAGATAAGACAGCCAAAAGATTGTTGAAACCAGTAGGTGAGTCGCCAAAACCATTAGGCGCATCGCCAAAAGGCTATGTGCTCGCCTAATGTTCTAGAGTGCTGAGCCCTGAAGGAAAATATCAAGTTGGCAATGAAGGGAGTAGTCGGTGCATTGCCAAAAAGTTCCGCGCATAAGCACCATATCCCCCAATGTTTCAAAACGCAAAGATGTTGAAGGCAAAAGCAGAATAGTGATGAATCAGACCAAATGGTGGATCGTCGAGTGTGTCGGCGATCCCGAATAACTGCGCCGAGTGGTCCTTCACAGCATAAATTTTCGAACACTAGAAAGAATTGTTGGAATTGTTAGCTATCCATCCAGAAATCGAATTTTAGACTTAGAATATTTCATTTTTGAGTTCTTAGAGTTTTTGGGGGACGTTGTTCTTGAGCTTGAAGGTTTTGATGGTTTTCAAATCCAAGAAATTGGAAGTGGGATTTGAAGAATCTTCATCATTAACATGTTTAAAGACCTTATTTATCGTACCCATTTGATGGAAACACTTATTGGTATCGATTTCTATCTCTTTTTCATGTCTAGCTAAAATCCTAATTCTTGGGGTGTGATTATGTGAATATGGGTTAAATTTACTGTTGGGTATTGCTTATTCTAGTGCATACACATTGTCAAGAATACAATTGACTTCATCTGGTAGTGGCTAGGAATGAATGGGCCATTTGCATTTGCAAAAAATGTCCTTTCTTTGTCATTTCAAAGAGGCAGAAAGTATTAAAATAATAGCTGGAAAGTTATTCTCATATAAAATACATTACACCAATACTTCAAACAGATAGAATGGGCATATCTTGCTATGGTGCAGACAATAATATTATTAGGTTTTCAAGTGTTCATAAAAATCTTAAGGTACTTCACTTAGTTCTTGATAATTTATAATATAAAGTAATTGAAAAACTAAGTGTTTTAATATTTTGAACATACAAGTTATAATTAAGAGTTTTGGAAATCACTTTGTTGCTTTAAAGACTTTTTCAAATACACTTTAGCGGGTAAGGACGATTGGTTTCAAATACTGAATGTTTTTCATAATCTTTTTAAATAACACCACCTAAAGAAGAAGAAAAATCCATACATACGGGTAAATAGTCAAGGAAGACAATAAAATTACATGTAGATATCCAATACTCTATTTAGCCGAACGAGTGGAATATCAACATAATAACACTATGAAAATATTTCACTTGTTATCCCAATGTCTTTCAAAGAAAGTTTTCCTATAGATAGAACAGTAACATATCACATTTGACATTTAAAGAATTTCCCAGTAGTCGTGCTAAAAGGAATGATGGAGCTTAGCCTTAAAATACCTTTCAAAAAAACACCTGAAAGTTGTTTCTTGCATCATAGGCTTCGAAAAAACAACATATATGCAGCATATTCACACCTACAAACAATTTATAATTGAGCTGAAATCATCTGATTTTTATATGATTCTAAGTTTACGATACATCCATAGAACTTCGTAAAATTAATCACAAAAGAGTTTTGAGATGATTCACTTATCAAACCAAGTGTCAAACTTGAATAATAACCAATAACTACCAACATATATCTTCCGAAATAAGTTCCAAAAGAAGTTAATAGAAGGGTAAAACATCTGCCATGCGTATAGATAAAGTTTCTAGCTACAATGGCAAACTTTAAAGGTACAAATCATTAAAAATGTACCTTAATAACTCAAGAAATCCATTGAAACACTCTATTACACTTTCTCTCTAGTTATGCACTAAAAAAGTTTTAATGGCATAAAACCTTGAAATGCCGACCTAAAATATTTTTAACGTAACCCGTTTTTTGCCTAGACAGCCAGTGGTAAAACACTCATAACTCCTTACTCCAATGTAAGTTTTGTGGAAGTTTTTGTGTGTTGAAAAGTAGACTCATAGATATTGGGAGAAAAAATCCGATACATTTCACCCAAACTTTAGAAATTTTATTAGAGAAACTTATGATAAATTTTGAAGACTTTAATTTCGCAACGTCCATGACTTCAGAAAGTAAAATATGACCATTGTTCTATTATAATACCTCATAACACATCATTATTAGCATATTAGAAACTCATACGCTTATCTCAAAGGTACGGGTTAATTTAAACCATTTTAACGGGCAAGGTGCTACACAAGCCATTTCTTTAACCCCAAACCTATGTTCAAGGCTTTCCTTTGACCTAAAACTTTAGTTTAGTTCCTTGATATTACCACTTATTTTCAATATTATTCTCAGATGTACCATACTAAAGTGATATACAACCGTTATAACCACTCTACGCAATGTAAATTATGCTTGAAGAGATAAAAATATGGAATCTCACAATTTTGAACAGATGTACGTACTAATAGAATAGGATTAAAATTTTGAAACATTGTATCTTCTAAAAATTATGGTTTAAGCATTGTAACAACATCAATTTCAAGACCTAAAATAATTTTAAAATGATCTTGAAAAAATTGTACGTACTAATAAAATAAGGATTTAGGTTTGGAAAAAATATAACATCTACAAAATAAAGATTTAAATCTTTTAAATTCAAGAATTAAAACACCAATAAAATGAACATGAAAAAAATTATGTTTATTGTGATACACTACAAAATTTAAACATCATAATTAAATTTAGAGTTCATCTCAACTCTTCGAAATATAGTGAGAGTACACTAGTAATTCAATAATTGATTCAAAAAGCCTTTCGGAATTAAAACCTTTCTAATTCTTAAGAGAAAAAGGTTCAAAATATATTTAAACTTCGACTGAAATTGATGTAACAATCCAAAACTTTGGACAGGACCTATTACCCCATGCACTATTTAATAGTGTATTTTAAAGATGTATAAGTGCCCAATAGGACAACTTACTATTTATAATGATGCAATATTTATGAAGTCCACGTGGGCACCTATATACCTTACAAATCTCCTACTTGAGTTAGGTATTTCATTTTTAAATTTCTTATCTACAAAACATGTTTATTTTTACTATTTCTTTTATAGTTGATGTTGTGTTTCTATTAGACTTAAAATATTCGCGACCCGGTATCTGCCTTGATAACCCTTGGCAACACACTCATAACTGCTTACTTTAAGGTCGGTTTGGTGTGAGGTTTTGTGCGTTGAAAACTACACTCATAGACCTTTAATTTGATAGATTTTTGGCCATTTAACTCCTTATATATTGGGAGAAAGGTCAGATACTTCATCCAAAGCTCAAAATTTTTATTCGAGACACTTACTATAACTTTTGCCGATGAAGCCAATTTTATTCTTTACTATGTTTATGATTTAGAATACAACAACAATATACCTACTGTAATCCCATAATTAAAATTTGGGAGGGTAGGATGTCTGCAGATCTTACCCTCACCTTTGAGATAGAGAGGCTACTTCCAATAGACCTTGGCTTAGAAGAACGCTTATGCACTAGAATGGTTACAAACAAATGTTTACTTAACATAATTTAACGCATCTAACAAAAACAACGAAAACAACAACATACCCAAGGGGGGTTGGGTAGGGAAGCGTATACTAAAACTTTATCCCTACCTTAGTGAAACATGCTACAATGTAGGCACACTGCAAAGTAAAGCAGTGGAATGTACTAAGTATGCACTAGTACATGGAATGTACTAATTATAATAGCAATGAATAAGAGTTAAGTAATCATGTTAAAAGAGACTTTACATAACATGCGATGACCAAATTAACTAGTAAGATAATATGTTAGAAAACATAAGTCGTGATCATGGTCAATGCAATCTAACCATCTTTAAAACACTTGCGAGATACTTTAGAAAGTAACCTTAGTTTGTTATTGTGGGATGTTTGACATTAACTGACGTAGACTACGTGAGCTATAAAATATAATTCATTGTCTATCGCGTACTTAAAAGAAATACCCTTACTTGCAAAGGTAAGAACCATAAACTTGAGCTTAAGAGGATCCACTAGATAATGTATGTCATAGACAAACCTATGGTGGAACATAGTTATAGGATAGAGAGATTGCTACTAGAAACTTGTCCTCTACGAAAGGGAGAGTTCCCATCTCAAGATCCTCTCGGTGCTAATCATAAATCCCACGGAATAATCATTAATCACATTCATCTTATTATCCATGGAAAGGCACGATTTAGTAACCTATCCTAGGTAGAGTTCATTTAGAATAACTCCTAAATATTGATTCAGCATAGGTGAGAAAACCTTCCAACCCTATGAATTCTTTATGTGAGAGTAACCTTTCACAACAACAACAATATCGATTATTTACTCTCAAAGCAACCTTAAATAATTTACATCGATTTTATAGAAAGAACATGCATATCTTCCTAAATTCACCTTCCATAGTTCATAAGCTTAATCATGTGTTCATAGTCTAAAATTCATGGGTCAAGCATGGGTTCATACGATTTCAACTTAAAAACATACCGTTACTTCAATTATGCATAAAAGGATGGAAAACTGTAAATTGAATAATAATTGAAAAGCACCCATGAAAATTTTAAAAAAAACCCTAAAATAACATGCCTTTCTATTCAAAGCCCAAGAAAGATAGTGAATTGGAGACTTGATGTCACGACCCAAGGCTATCCCCTAGACGTGACATGGCGTACTCGACCCCGAAGGAGTCTCATACAAGCCTCATAGCATTCTTGAACATAAGAGCATAGGAAAATAAGGCGGAATTAAAACTTTTCTTTACAATCGAAATCATTTTTCATAAAAGCAAGCGGAAGACTTTCTATATTTTGTCTAAAACCATCTAATACTTTGAATACAACTTTGGGACTTAGCCCATACAAAAGCTTTAACATAAACTAAAAGACATAAAGGTAACATAGTGGATTTTGTCCTCGAAACTATGAGGACTCACCAAGACTTCATCTCCAAGCTCCTTAGAAACATATCCTTCAAGCGTAGAGCACCAATATCTCCAAACCCTACACTTTGGTAAAAATGGAGAAATATGGGTTAGCACAATTAAGTACTAAGTATGGAAGCCATGAAAAAACCATGCTTAAAACAGACATTTATTTGAAAGTTATGATATATGCCAATTTGAGAAAACATCATGAATATAAACATAAGAGGCATAATATTCAACATAACCAACACACAAGTCATTTCACCACATAATAACATAATCAACATGTAAACCATTACCTTCACATTAAAGCCTTCACCTCAAGAAACCCTCAAGCTATACCTTGTGCAATGTCTGGATGGCATCCCATACCACCATCACACTAAAGTACCATCTTAAGGTCACCAAAAGTGAACTTACCATTCAACCTTTCCATCTTCACACAATACTCATACATAAGAGACATGCACATTTCATAAGGAATATCGTCACATAAGGACCATCACCTAAGACAACTCTAAATCATACTTGTGCAATGTGCAAGTAGCATCCCATACTACTACTCACACTAAGTACTCCTTTGAAGTCACCATAGGCAAGGCACATTCATACTCAATAAGACATGACAAGGAATTAACTCATAATACAATCCAAATATAGCATGCATCATTACATTTAATTATATAAGTCGACATTCTTCATTAACTTCATTTAGAGCACCTTCATTCATTAGACATTAGATCATCATTGTCATTAACTTCATCATAAAAGCACATTCATACATTAGCCATTAAGACTCAGAGTACTCACTATGACCCTCTCAAATCCTACTCGTGCAATGCATGGATGTCATCCGATACTACCACCCACACTTCATAGAACTCCTCAAGAAACCATAATGCACATCTCACATAATGGGAATAAGCATTTAACCGACATAGACCATGTAAGCTAGACATGGAATCCGGTTTCATATAACCCCACACCGTAAAAAGGTGGTCTACTTGCCTAAGGTAAGACCGTTAACAATAGCTTAGGTGGATCCACTCGCTACACCTATGCGGGCACATAGTTAAGGGATAAGAAATATGTCCATTGAAATCAGGCCTAACATTGGGAGAACCTCCATCTTACAATATCCTCTCGGTGCCTAGCCTACATTCCCATAGAGTAGTTTCATTTACATTACATTATTGTACTTGAGAAGGCCACCAACATTAGGCCTACTGAACCAAAGTACATTACACATGGAAGAGCCACCAACATTAGGTCTACCGCTTCATGGTACATTACAATGATAGATCATTGCCTTTCCTAGAAAGAGCCACCACCATTAGGTCTACCATTTCTAGGTTCATCATTTCACACAAGAAAGAGCCACCACCATTAGGTCTACCTCTTAAAGGTTTATCATTTTACACAAGGAAGAGCCACCACCATTAGATTTACCGATCTAGGTTTTAACATCACATTAGTTCCTAGACTCCTCATGAAGGGCCACCACCATTAGGTCTACCGATCCAAGGTTTAGCCTAGAATACTTCATCATTCATTCATTCATTCATAAAAGGCTACCAACATTAGGTCTGCCAATTCAAGACATTAGGACATTAAGTCAAGATACATTCATTATATAATAGGAGGATGCCTAATCCTACCAATTCAAGATATCATAATCACCTTTTCATTCATTTCTACAAGAATAGGATACATAAGCCTACCAATTCAAGATGTACAATTCATAGAAGAAAACCCTTCAAATTCTATCATCATCATTCATGAGTGTTAATTGAGATTATGCTTTCAATCACAACACTATTACATTCTATACAAGATCATCAGACTATCATTGAATTCACATACATATTCATCACATCATAATCATAGCTTAACCTTCATACCTTGCCTTTCAAGTCCATGGATCACATTCACCCACACACCTTAGATCAATACTATTAGGCAAGAGTAATAACATAATTTCAACATTCGATATGTAACAACCTGGAAATCTAGTAAGACCGAGCTAGAGTCTAATGAAATCTAATAGTTAAACTGGAGCCTCACCTGTTAGTTTATAGATGGAAACTTGTTTAAATTATGAAAAATGGATTTTCAAGTTAGTTTGATGATTTTAGAGGTCAAACGTTAAGAAACGACTATAATGTTCGGAAACTAGTCATTTGAACTAGTGAGTTGTAAGGGTCTCGTCGTTGAAGTTTGGAGTGTTGTTTGAGGGTGAAAACTTGTAGAAGTGACTCTCATACTTAGATGGACATATTTAGGGCCTAAAAGTCCAGGTACGACTCCTCAAGGACCACCCAAGGGTACCTTGAGGAGGATCCCAATATTTGCCCAAAAGCTGTCAAAACAGCTTGACCTACGACTCCTATACATGCCCCTTAGACCAATCCACGCCCCGTAGGTCTTGGGCGTGGGTTAGGACTTAGTCTAGGAAGGACAGGCCTGAAAAGTTGAGCCTCAGGTTCAAACCATGAAGGCCATTGACGGCCAGTACATCCATCCACGATCCGTGGATGGGCAAACGTAGATGCTGCCAGTTTTGGAGTTTTTAGTTTTAATTTAGGTGTTTGGGATTAAGTTAGTTATTTAATTAAGGGCTTAGGGGATTGGTTAGTTAGTTAAATAATCAATTATTTAAGCTAATAATACCCTAAGCTAGTACATGAAATCATTTATAACCAAATACCCCCAAAACAGTCCCCCAAAGCTGCCTTGGCAGCATGATCTGCTCACTTGGTGGTGATCTACGGAGGCAAACCACGCCCCGTAGACCATACCACGGTCAGTGGATGGACCTCGTGAGTCCATACTTAGTTTCTGCTTGATCCTGCAACATTTTAAGCCACAGTCCCAAACCACGAAAGCCAACCACGGCCAGTAGATTGGTCTACGGTCCGTGAAAGGTGGTCCGTAGGTTGGGCTGTGTGTTGGCAGTTTTTAGTTAGTTATGGGTTAGGGGTTTAATTAGTCAATTAAGTGGGGCTTAAGGGAGGTCGGTTAGGTGGTTAATTAATGAACTATATATACTTATAGGACCCTAAACTAATCTATTAATTCACCACAAGTCAACACCCCAAATCAAAACTCAAATCCCCTTTCCCTCCCAAAACTAATCTCTTTAGAACCTCCATTGAAGAACCAAGAAGAGATCAATCTACGGCTTTAATATGGAGTCTTTCTCATGGGATTTTGATGGGAATCTACACCTAAGGTATGGGAGTTCTTCATTCTTGGTTAGATATCACCAAGAAGCCCCTTCAACTATGTTTTCAAATTCCCCAAATCCAAGGGTTTCAAATCTAATCATGGATCTCTTTCCAAAATTTAATTCGATTGTTTTATTATGATTTACTATGGTTGTTTATGATGAATTAACATTGCATTTATGGAGTTTGGATGAGAATTCCCCTTGGACCCATGATTTTTCCCTTTTTACCAAATTGACTTTATGATGAGGGAATTGTAGAATATGGATCCAATTATGTGATTTATGATTGTAATTGTTGATATTACTGTTTTTAGATGATTCTAACTAGAATTCCAAAGAATCCATGAGTTTTACCCTAACCCTAGTTATGGATCTTCTCTACATTATGGATGTTGTTAGAAGTTGATTCAATGAATTGAATATGATGTAGTTACATGATTTAGGTACAATTCTACTTGTATTCCTGATTAACCTAAGATTCTAGGGTGAAATTGATATAGTCTAAGGTTGTGCCATGAGAGAGGCTAATTGAGGGTTTGAATATGATCTTTCTATAGTGATGAATTTCTTCATTTTATGCCTTAGATTAGATCACCTAGATTTGAGTTGATTTAGGATAATGCTTCTAAACATGAATTGGTTTGATCATGATAATATGTGCATTTTTATGAACACTCGAAGTATAATGTGCCAATCATGATGTGATTAAGGTACTGATGAGTTGTTGGATCATGTTATTCCCTTCTCTATTGTGCTATTGCTATATGTTGGGATGAGTAGCCCTTGAAGGTCATATTGTGAAGGTTTGTGCATATGAATGCAAGATGTGTATAAACCATTGATTCACTTAGAAGGTAAATCTCCTATGACTAATGTGTAAAGTTGGTATTGTTGAAATGTTGTTTTTCCCTTACCATTACACTTACTATTATATGAATTGTCTAGGATGAAGATAATGTTGTTGTTAGGTTGTAGCAAGGAAAATTACACACACATACACTTCATGCATGAACATGATATGATGTAATCAAATGGTGTTAATTGAAAGTATAGTTCTCATATGCACCTTTACTCTTTATTATGCATGAAATGTACATAAACCATGTTGATCCTATTGTGTTGATTGAAAGTCCATTCTCATGAGAACACATGATCTTGGTGATAAAGTTATTCTCACATACAAATTAGGATTCTAAAGTTGAAAGTGCATTCTCACTTTAATGAACCAATGATCTATATTATGAATTTTATTGAACGAAGGGTAGAGCACTCCTTCACACATGTAAATACAATTAAATACTAATGACGTATAATTTAGGAAATATTGCTTACCACTGAATGGATATGGACAATGAGGTAAAGGCCCTTCCGCCAATGCAATAGGTTGGGTCATCATCCACTAGGGAACTCATGAGATGGTATCCCCTCCGCCAATTCAGTTGGGTGGGTTTGTAGAAGCAATATCCCAATCCTAAAACTATGTGCCAACATAGGACCTTAGCTAGTGGATCCACTTTATAGCTAGACATTTTAGTCCTACCTTAGGCAAGTAGGACACCTTTATCGGTGTGGGGTTGCACGACACGGGATGCCATGTAGCTCACATGGTCTATGTCGGTTATGACTACTTTTCCCTATATAATAAACATAATAAATTATTCTATGACTTCTTAATGAGTCTTACTTAGTAGGAGTGGGGGTATGGGACTTCACTTGTACATTGCACGAGTAGACTTAGTAGGATGTCATAGGATGGTTCCTTTGCATTAAGATGATAGTTGAATGCATGCATGTATATTGAATGGATAATTGTGATGAATGAATTGTCCTTACATTCAAATGGTATACATGACTAGTTCTCTACTTATGAATATTGATTATAATGAGGTCTAAAGGATAAAGTGCATGACTAAGGTAGCTCTAAATGAGTGCTTAGTGATGTTAGTATTATGGTATTCTAACCACACATTGCACAAAGTGTTCCCTAGGGGTTACTACGGTAGTGACTTTACTATTAAATATGTATGAATGTCGTATTGGCTCATGTTGTACATTGTAGATGCATGTTAGTTATCATACATTGCACAAGTGTTTCACATGAGTTGTTTATGTGATGATTACTAAATGATGAGATTATCTAGGTATTGGACTTTGTATTCTTATATGATTGAAGGCTATGTATTATGAAGATTGGAATGTTTGTTATATTGGTGTTGGAGACTATGTTTGTTATTATAATGGTTTCTCTTACATTATAATAAAATATATGTGAATTACCTTATTGGTTGTATTCTCCAACTATTTCAAAGAGGATGTTCAAAAATGGCATAAAGCATGGTCCCTTTTCATGCATGTTTTAAATGGTTTTGTGCATGTCTTCCATACTTAGTGCTTTTTGTTCTAACAAATTCTTTCTACATTTTCTATAAGTGTAGGCTTTGGAGATATTGGATTTTATCCTCGTGGCTGGGTTCATAGGAGATCAAGAAGAAGAAGCTTGGTGAGTCCTCATTGTATTTGAGGGATTAACCACATGTCCCTTATTGTCTTTACTTTTATGTTTTTAGACTTTTGTAAGGGTCGTGTCCCTAGGTTTTGTATTAAAGAGTTTTATTCCAAGTTTAATAGATGGTTTGAGACATAGTGTGATAAATACTCTTTCATTTTTATAAGAGACTTCTATTGTAAAGAAAAGTTTTAATTCCGCACTATTTTTATCACCTATGCGATGAATGAATGTTATGAGGCTTGTATGCGACCCATTCAGGGTCAATTACGCCGTGTTATGACTAGGGGGTGCTCTCGGGTCGTGACAAAATTGGTATCAGAGCATAAGATTATTAGGGATGTTTTTAGGATGTCTCAAACAACATCTAGTAGAGTCTTGTTCATAAATGTGAAGCGCGCCACATTTATGAATAGTAGGCTATGGGATGTTAAAAAAGTTTCACGTCTTCATTCTCCAAGTCGTTCCATAGATCTATAAGCTCTCTTTTATTTCTTGTCCGATGGTCTTTATAGTATGACCACTTGAAGGGCTCTTGCTAGAAGGAGCGAGGGAGAAAGGTTGGTTGTGATGCCACCTATGGCTATGTGATTTGTGTGATTTGAGGTAATAGTTTGAGATGTTGCCTTTTGTGTTAATAATGCTTCATAGTTACCTTTGTGATGTGAATGTTGGTTAGAAGAACTTGTGTAGGCATACTCCCAAGGGGGATATAGTGTACCTACCTAACAATGTGATTGTGAGATTTTGTTTAGTTGATGATAGAACCCGTATAGCCAAATTGTTAGTTTCCAAATGACCCCATCCGAGAGTGAAAACGGGGAAAAATCCGATGCCATAAGTTTGGATTATGTTTTGTTTTAAAGTTGACCTTGAGGTTGCATGTACCACCTAGTCAAGATAAGGAATAAGAGTGTAGGTTTTCACCAACTTCAAAGAGTTAGTTGTCTTTTAAGATTGATCTTAAGTATGGTCATTTTGAGTAGGTTGCTTCGATAATACCTAGATGTGATTGGTTGGTAGATTCCACCAAAGGTGATGATGAGGGTTGAAATGGTCTAGAGATGTCTTGATCCAACCCTAGTGAAAGGAGACAAAGATGTCTTGGTCAAATTTCTTCTAAGTTTCCCCTAAGGTTTAACCAAGAGAGGATGTCTACCCCTAAGTCTCAAGAGTGAGTGGTAAGGAGCTTAAGGGTCCCGGTATGTGTTTTATGCTTTATTGAATTCCGGAATTCTATGGGTCAAAGATAGAGTAAAATCCTCTAGAGTTTATAAATGAGATATCTAAGGTGATGAACCTTGTAGGAGTAAATCCGGTAATACTTGTCTTTTGTGACTTGGTAAATTGGGTATGATGAATTTGTGTGTTATCTTTAGCATTCATGGGATTAATTAAGGCCATATGTGGTTGGTTGGTTTTATGATGTGTTGGAGGATTTGATGAATAGTGGTGTTTAAGGGATGCCTAGAGATTTTGATTGCGTAAACTTCTTTAAAGGGGGATTAGAAGTAAAATTCTCCATTGGTTAGAATCACCTTGAGGGATGGATATGAAAAGTTGAGTGTTCTAGAGGTTCATAGTTGGTTTGACTTGAAATTTTCACCTTAAGAGGTACAATGAGTTTGAGGAGTTTAGACTAGGTTTGGTGCTCATATGAGACTTTGAATGGTGTTTTTAAGGTTGCTTGTGAGCAAGAGTGCTTAGATGAGAACCTCTCTAATTGTGATCTTAGACCGGCAAGTTAAGAAGTAAAAGAGTAAGAAGGTGCTTCCCATGAATATGTTGAGGAGTGGTATTTTAGTAAGGGTCATAGTTGAAGGTGCTTAATTGGGAGGCCTAGGGCCAATGAGATGTCCAATATCCTTATGTCCCCTTCTATTCCTCCTCTAGCTTAATATGATTAATCTCCTTGACTCATTTCTTGATTAAGGAGTATTGGATTTTATGTGTGTCCTATAATTTCCTTGTTCCATAGAGTTACTTTTGTTAACCTTGGTAGAATTTGGATGCATGGTTATTAGACCTCTATTGGTTTTAGATCCCGGTAAGGTTAAAATGAGCCTTGGTAAAACTTGAGTTTGTTAGGAAGGAGTAATATTTGAGGTTTTTGTAAAAAAAAAAAAGGGGGGGGGGGGGAGGGGGCTCATTCCCAAGGGGGAGATCATGTGCTTGAGAAGCACATTGATTGAGAGTCCCGATATCCTCATCTTTTCTTCTATCCCTTTTCTAGCTTGAGACCAAGAATTCCTTTTTGGGCATATTTTTATGTGTAGGAGTCATGGGTGTTTTACCAATTTCCATAATCTCCTTAAGTTATGAACATTTTTGAAAGATCCTTACTTAGTATAAAATGGATTTTTTCATGATTTACATATTCCTCATGTTGTTGTGCATCCTAGTATGGAGAGAGCATATTTGACCTCATGAGATGGTGTGATGCACATGTTTTGTGGTGTTTTGATGAAATGACACTTGGGCTCCATGTTGATTGTGTTGAGCATGCTTTTGATGAGAAAATGAAATTCTTCCTATGATCTTGTGATTAATGGTGTTTAGAAGTGTTGGTATAGGCTCACTCCTAAGGGGGAGATGGTATGCCTAGCTAATATTGTTGTTATATGCTTATATGTGCCATGACTTCCTTATATAATGCATGTTCATGAAAACTTGTGTTTTTGAAACGAAATGAGTTTATGTGAAATGTTTCCCTCATGTTGTGGTGCTTTGAGTAAAAGTTGCCTATTGTACCTCATGAGAAGAATAAATGGACATGTTTTAGTTAGCAGATGGCAGTTGCTCCTCGAACATGACAAGTTATGAGAATCTCATGCATAAATAGGTTGTGTAGCTATAGTTCATACTTCCTTATATTGCATTGAACTAGCTAGTTGAATTGGAGTTGATGTTACCTCCTTTGAATATGTGCACATTGTGAATAGTGCATTTTGAGTTGGGCAATATTGTGATGTTTCATGCTTGGTTGGACTGGTAGTCTTGAGTCTTTAATTCCAAAAAGTGTTTCAATTGTCATTTGAGGACGAATGTTCCTAAGGGGGAGATAATGTAACAACCCGGAAATCTAGTAAGACCGAGCTAGAGTCTAATGGAATCTAATAGGTGAAACTAGAGCCTCACATGTTAGTTTATAGTTGGAAACTTGTTTAAATAATGAAAAATGGCTTTTCAAGTTAGTTTGATGATTTTAGAGGTCAAACGTTAAGAAACGACTATAACGTCTGGAAACTAGTCATTTGAACTAGTGAGTTGTAAGGGTCTCGTCGTTGAAGTTTGGAGTATTGTTTCAGGGTGAAAACTTGTATAAGTGACTCTCATACTTAGATGGACATGGTTAGGGGTTAAACGTCCGGGTACGACTTCTCAAGGACCACCCAAAAGGTTCTTGAGGAGGATCCCAACATCTGCCCAAAAGCTGTCAAAACAGCTTTAGACCAATCCACTCCCCGTAGGTCTTGGGTGTGGGTTAGGATTTAGTCTAGGAATGTCAGGCCTGCAAATTTGAGCCTCAGGTGCAAACCATGAAGGCCATTGACGGCCAGTAGACCAATCCACGATCCGTGGATGGGCAAACGTAGATGCTGCCAGTTTTGGAGTGTTTAGTTTTAAGTTAGGTGTTTGGGATTAAGTTAGTTATTGAATTAAGGGCTTAGGGGATTGGTTAGTTAGTTAATTAATAAATTATTTAAGCTAATAATACCCTAATCTAAGACGTGAAATCATTTAGTACCCAAGACCCCCAAAACAGTCCCCCAAAGCTGCCATGGCAGCATGGTCTGCTCACTTGGTGGTGATCTACGGAGGCAAACCACGCCCCGTTGACCATACCACGGTCCGTGAGTGGACCTAGTGAGTCCATACTTAGTTTCTCCTTGATCCTGCAACATTTTAAGCCACAGTCACAAACCGCGGAAGCCAACCACGGCCAGTAGATTGGTCTATGGTCCGTGGAAGGCTGTCCGTTGGTTGTGCTGTGTGTTGGCAGTTTTTAGTTAGTTATGGGTTGGGGGTTTAATTAGTAAATTAAGTGGGGATTAAGGGTGGTTGGTTAGGTGGTTAATTAATGAACTATATATACTGATAGGACTCTAAACTAATCTATTAATTCACCACTAGTCAAGACCCCAAACCAAAACTGAAATCCCCTTTCCCTCCCAAAACTCATCTCTCTAGAACCTCCATTGAAGAACCAAGAAGAGATCAATCTAGGTATTTAATATGGATTCTTTCTCATGGTATTTTGATGGGAATCTACACCTAAGGTATGGGAATTCTTCATTCTTGGTTAGCTATCACCAAAAAGCCCCTTCAACTATGTTTTCAAATTGCCCAAATCCAAGGGTTTCAAATCTAATTATGGGTCTATTTCCAAAACGAATTCAACTTTTATATTATGAATTACTATGGTTTTTTATGGTAAATTAACATTGGATTGATGGATTTTTTATGAGAATTCCCCTTGGACCCACGATTTTCCCCTTTTTACCAAATTAATTTTATGATGAGGGAATTCTTTAATATGGATCCAATCATGTGATTTATGATTTTTATTGATGATATTACTGTTTTTTAGATTATTCTAACTTGAATTCCAAAGAATCCATGAGTTTTACCCTAACCCTAGTTATGGCTCTTCTCTACATTATGGATGTTGTTAGAAGTTGATTCAATGAATTGAATATGATGTAGTTACATGATTTAGGTACAATTCTACTTGTATTCATGATTAACCTAGGATTTTATGGTGAAATGGATATAGTCTAAGGTTGTGCTTTGAAAGAGGCTAATTGATGGTTTGAATATGATCTTCCTAGAATGATGAATTTCTTCGTGTAATGCCTTAGATTAGATCACCTACACTTGAGTTTATTTAGGATAATGCTTCTAAACATGAATTGGCTTGATCATGATGATATGTGCATGTTGATTAATACTTGAAGTATAATATGCCAATCATGATGTGATTAAGGTATTGAAGAGTTGTTGGATCTTGGTATTTCCTTATCTATTGTGCTATTGTTATATGTTGGGATGAGTTGATCCATAGCCCTTGGAGGGCATATTGTGACGGTTTGTTCATATGAATTCTCACTTTAATGAATCAATGAGCTATGTTATGAATTGTATTGAACGAAGGGTAGAGCACCCCTTCACACATGTAAATACAATTCAATACTAATGACGTATAATTTGGGAATTATCGCTTAGCACCGAATGGATATGGACAATGAGGTAAAGGCCCTTCCGCCAATGCAATAGTGTTGTGTCATCCACTATGGAACTCATGAGATGGTATCCCCTCCGCCAATGCAATAGGGCGGGTTTCTAGAAGCAATCTCCCTATCCTAAAACTATGTGCCAACATAGGACATTAGCTAGTGGATCCACCTTATAGCTAGACATTTTAGTCCTACCTTAGGCAAGCAGGACACCTTTCTTGGTGTGGAGTTGCACGACACCGGATTCCACGTAGCTCACATGGTATATGTCGGTTATGGCTACTTTTCCCTATATAATAAAGATAATGAATGAAACATGAATTATACTATAACTTCTTAATGAGTCTTACTTAGTATTAGTGGAGGTATGGCACTTCACTTGTACATTGCACAAGTAAACTTATTAGGCTGTCATAGGATGATTCTTTTGCATTATGATGATAGTTGAATGCATGCATCTATATTGAATGGACGATTGTTATGAATGAATTGTTCTTATATTCAAATGGTATACATGACTAGTTCTCTACTTATGAATATTGATTATAATGAGGTCTAAAAGATAAAGTGCATGACTAAGGTAGCTCTAAAGGAGTGCTTAGTGAGGTTATTATTATGAGTTGCTAACTACACATTGCACAAAGTGGTCCCTAGAGGTTATTAAGGTAGTGTATTTACTATTAAATATGTATGAATGTCGTATTGGCTCATGTTGTACATTGTAGATGCATGTTAGTTATCATACATTGCACAAGTGCTTGACATGAGTTGTTTATGTGATGATTACTAAATGATGAGATTATCTTGGTATTGGAATTTGTATTCTTATATGATTGAAGGCTATGTATTATGAAGATTGGGATGTGTGCTATATTGGTGTTGGATACTATGTTTGTTATTATAATGGTATCTCTCACATTATAATGAAATGTATATGAATTGCCTTATTTGTTGCATTCTCCAACTATTTAAAAAGATGATGTTCAAAAATGGCATAAAGCATGATTTCAAATGAAATGTCCCTTTTCATGCATGTTTTAAATGGTTTTGGCATGGCTTCCATACTTAGTACTTTTTGTGCTAACCCATTCTTTCTACATTTTCTATAAGTGTAGGTTTTGGAGATATTGGATTTCATCTTCGTGGCTAGGTTCATAGGAGATAAAGAAGAAGAAGTTTGGTGAGTCCTCATTGTATTCGAGGGCTCAACAACATGTCCCTTATTATCTTTACTTTTATGTTTTTAGACTTACGTAAGGGCCGTGTCCCTAAGTTTTGTATTAAAGAGTTTTATTGCAAGTTTAATAGATGGTTTGAGACATAGTGTCCTAAATAGTCTTTCATTTTTATAAGAGACTTCGATTGTAAAGAAAAGTTTTAATTCTGCACTATTTTTATCACCTATGCGCTGAATGAATGTTATGAGGCTTGTATGCAACCCCTTCGGGGTCAATTACGTCGTGTTATGACTAGGGGGTGCTCTCATGTCGTGACACTATATCCATATACAAAATTCATATACTTCATAATCTATCAAATCACAATCACAAATCACAACTTAGAAATTTGGTGGAAAATAGGGTTCTTGGAAGAAATCATCTTAATTCGTCTTTAAATTCCCAATTCATTCATAAATCAATGCAATAAAGTCTTTAGAAATTGCTTTGAATCAAACTCATGCATAGATTGAAATCTAGGGTTTTTGGGGAAACAATGGAGATTTGAAATGACTTTTGAAATTGGCTACTTGAAAGATAATAAGTCAAGGATGAAGACCACCATACCTTTTATACAAGAAATCTATGAAAATCCCTTGAAAAACTTGTAGTCTTGACCTTGGAAGCTTGGATCCTTCACCTCCAATGGAGGTTTCTAGAGAGAGAATTTTTGGCGAGGTGGGTTTCTAATTTGAGTGATTTGGAAGAATGACTTTGAAAAGGTGTTTTAATACTTTTAAAACCCTTAAAATATCTTAATTAACGAATAAAAACCGTCCAATAACCCAACTAACCAAAGGGAGAATTTACCAAACCACCTCTTACTTGGCCGAGTTTTGGACAACACACATGTGCAAACCATGAAACCCCCATCCACGTACCGTGGATGGGGTCACAGACTGTGCTGTTGAGGTGTGGTTCGTGGCTGCAACTCACCAAATGGGCACTTGACCCACGGAGGCCATCCACGGGGAGTGGAAACACATAATCGCACATGACTCCAAAACATGAAACAAGCCAAAAAGGAACTCTTTCTCTTAGGATTGAATAGGAATATAAACAAAGAGGTAAGGATATCGGAAATCTCAACAACCTTACTATTGAACATACTATCCCCCACTTGGGAGTAAACTTAAGTAAGGCTTATCATGAACATAACATGGGAACCTTAATCAAGAGATCCACAACTTACAAGAAACCATCAACATACTGGTGCTTTTAAACTAGGAAGGTCCTCATCAAGCAACTCCTGCTCACAATAACCTTACCAACACCACTCATGGTCTCGTATGTGTCTGCCTCACCGGGTCTAAACTCCTCAAACTCACTACACCTCTTAAAATGAGAACATCAAGAAAGCCTACATCATGAACATCAAGAACACTCAAACAACTTACCATCTCGGCACACTATCCCCCATTTGGGAGTAAGTCTATACAAACTCTTTTAAACTTCACTTCTTTCAATCCTAAGGTCGGAGCAAGTCATCATCAAACCTTCACATACAACACAACTAGGCATTTCTAAAACACAACTGTTTCAACATATCTCAAAACTCATCTTGACTAAGTCGAATTCTACCAACAACACACATAACCATAAACCAACCCATTCACACTAAAGTCAACACCACAATCTATCATCTCAATCTATCAAGTTACATAGTCATAATTAGCATTACAACCAAACTTCCTCCCTCGAAGGTTCTAGCATACTCATTTCAAGTGGTCATACACTAAATACCATCGGATAAGGAATAAGGGAGAAACATTATAGAGTTAAACTCTATGGCACGACTTGAAGAATGAAGAATTGAGGCTTTCATAACACCCAATAGCCTCTTATTCATAATGTGGCATGCTTCACACTATGAACAAGACTCTACTAGATGTGGTTTGAGACACCCTAAGACCATTCCAAAATCTTGTGCTCTGATACGATGTTTGTCACGACCCAAGGCTACCCCCTAGATGTGACACGGCGTACTCGACCGCGAAGGAGTCTCATACAAGCCTCATAGCATTCTTGAACATAAGGGCATAGTAAAATAAGGCGAAATTAAAACGTTTCTTTACAATAGAAATCATTTTTCATAAAAGCAAGCGGAAGACTTTCTATACCATGTCTCAAACAATCTAATACTTTGAATAAAACTTTGGGACTTAGCCCATACAAAAGCTTTTACATAAACTAAAAGAAATAAAGGGAACATAATGGGTTTTTTCCTCGAAACAATGAGGACTCACCAAGTCTTCATCTCCAAGCTCCTTAGAAAGCTATCCTTCAATCATAGAACGCCAATATCTCCAAACCCTACACTTTGGTAAAAATGGAGAAATATGGGTTAGCACAATTAAGTACTAAGTATGGAAGCCATGCAAAAACCATACTTAAAATGGACATTTATTTGAAAGTTATGATATATCCCATTTTGAGAAAACTTCATGCATATAAACATAAGAGGCATACTATTCAACATAACCAACATAGAAGTCATTTCACCACATAAGAACATAATCTACATATAAACCATTATCTTCACATTAAGTCTTCACCTCAAGTAACCCTCAAGCTATACCTTGTGCAATGTATGGATAGCGTCCCATACCGCCATTCACACTAAAGTACCATCTTAAGGTCACCAAAAGTGAACTTACCATTCAACCTTTACATCTTCACACAATACTCATACATAAGAGACATAAACATTTCACAAGTAATATCATCACATAAGGACCATCACCTAAGACAACTCTAAGTCATACTTGTGCAATGTGCAAGTAGCATCCATAAAACTACTCACACTAAGTACTCTTTTGAAGTCATCATAGGCAAGGCACATTCATACTAAATAAGTCATAACAAGGAAGTAACTCACAATACAATCCAAGTATAGCATGCATCCTTATATTTAAGCATATAAGCCAACATTCTTCATTAACTTCATTAGAGCACCTTCATTCATTAGACATTAGATCATCATTCTCATTAACTTTTGTCACGACCCAAGCCTAGGGCCTAGACGTGACATGGAGAATGAGGAACCCGAAGGAACCCCAAACAAGCCTCTCAAACTTGTCATCACACTTCATCGGTCGCGGAAGTACATTCAACATTAATTAACGGGAAATAGGGACTAAGGGCAAACCATTTCAAAATGACATCATAGAACAAGAGCCAAGCTCATTTACAAAATACTTGTCCAACGCACACCTCTACATACATAGATAGGACGGGGCCATGACATACTACAGGCTCCCCTCATAGTCAAAATACAATTGCAAG
>JAJOOO010080168.1:0-10335 GCA_029582685.1 Solanum piurae
GGTCTCCCATACAACTTCTCAAATGGAGATACATTTCCAAGGATTGATGATGGTACCCTATTTATGAGATGTACAACAGCTTCAATGCAACAACCCCAGAATTTAGGTGGAAAATGACCTTGAAACATAATTGCTCTTGCTGTTTCAAGGATATGTCTATGCCTTCTCTCGACTATACCATTTTGCTGGGGTGTGTAGGGACAAGAACTTTGATGAATAATGCCATGGGACTGAAACAATTCTGCACACTGAGTATTGAAAAACTCTGTCCCATTATCTGATCTAAACACCTTAATGGTTCGTTCAAACTGATTGGTAATCATGGCAATGAAGGATTTAAGTACAACAGTAACATCAGACTTCAGCCTTAATAAAAAAATCCATGTCCATCGAGAGTAATCATCAACCAAAGTAAGAAAGTAATTCATTCCATTAAAAGTAGTAACTTTGTATGGACCCCAAACATCCATATGAATCAATTCAAAAGGAACATTAGTTGTAGTAGTACTATGTGGAAAAGGAAGTCTAATCTTCCTTGCCATGGGACAGACTTCACAGTGATCTAAAGTGCTAATACACTTATTCTGAAATGCTGAAATTTTCCTTAAAACTGCTATTGGAATATGACCTAATCTTTTGTGCCATAATGCTGAATCAAAAGTAAAAGTAAAAGCAACTAGTGGTCTTTGTCCAGTGTCTCTACTATTCTTCAATCCTGGTAGAATATAGAGACCTCCTTTTTCTCTACCAATCACCCTCACTCTCCCAGTGGAGAGGTCCTGAAAGGTGCAAAAATTTGGATAAAAGGAAACACAACAATTCAATTGTCTTGTGAGCTTAGAGACTGACAGAAGGTTAAACTGAAAATCAGGGATACATAAGACATCTTTGAGGACATCACCTCCAGCAAGATAACTATTTCCTGTGTGAGTGATTTGTGCAGAAGCCCCTGTGGGCAATTGAACTTGGCATGCACATCCTACTTCAACATTATCAACCAACAATTGATGATTACCAACCATGTGATGAGTGGCCCCTGTGTCGACTATCCAAGTAGGATTAGTAATTGAGTTCGAGAAAGATATACCTGCCATATGAGCACTGGCCTTACCAGGTGAAGAATGATCTAACATCTCTCTGATATGAGATTGTTGTTGTGGAGCAATCATGGGTACACTAGTGAAGTTTTGCCCAGATGTAGGTGTAGAAAAATTTGATCCAGAAGAACAAACAGTCAAATTTCCAGTATAAGCTAAATGACTACATACACAAGTCGAGTGCCCAATACAATTTCCACCAACATGCGCATGACTCATAGGACCAGTGGAAATAAATTTTCCTTCATCAGGAGGAAAATTGTTGCCAGCATATGCCAAGTTCCCACTCACAATAGGATTTTTCTTCTTCGATTTGAAATCAGGGGGATAGCCGATCAGTTTGTAACATTTTTCCCTCAAATTACCAGACATGTGGCAATAATCGCATTTCATCAATTTGTGACATGAATCCCTAGTGTGGCCACGAATGTGACAGAAATCACACTCTATATGCAAGTTTCGTGTAAGTAATGAGAACTTCATCGCCTCACGCCAAAGAGTATAATTCTCCATCCCGACCAGCGGCATACCAATTGAAAGAGAGTTAGGAGCATCTGAAGGATGCAAATAGAGTGGATGATGTTGATCGATAGTGAGATCGCTACGCACCGACGAACTGCTATCTTCGATGGCCATGTATATGAAATAAGAGCAATCTCTCGATTTTCAACGATCCTTGAAGAAAATCCCTAGATCGACTCTAACGAAGCTCTGATACCATGTTAAGTTTCACAACAATGAAGAATATGCTACTTACTGATATGCAGGAACAATCAAACAGTACATGCATAGAAGAAAGAAACTTCAATTGTATAGAATTGGGAAACTGATTTTCTGAACTTACAAAAGGAAAATTATCTAGTCCTATTTATAGATGAATTAAGCTGACTAACTAGAGAATTAATTAACCAACTTAAACCAGCTAACTATCACTAACTCCAGCCTAACTAATTTGTAACAGAATTAAGCTAAGGCACAGCTGTACAGGTTGTTAATTCCTCAACAGTATGTTGGGGGGGGGGGGGTGTTAGGGGAATTTTCATATTTATTCCTAAGAAATTTGAAATAATTTATTTTTTTCTATTCAAATTATAAATGAGCAAGAGAACTCATTTTTTAGAACGAGTCTTGCAGTACACAATTTAAATTTAATCGGAGTTTTATTACGGATAACGAAAATGGAACATTTAGTGACAAAAGAAAAGAAGAGAGGAGATATTTTCATGGATGGTAGTAGAGCTGCCATTTATGCATGTAGAAAGGGACCCTTGTTAGCTTAGCTCCTCAATGTGTTATATATATACATCACCAAAACGTTCATTTTCAAGTTCTTAGTAGTAAAAAAAAAAGATTTTTTTTTTATAATTGGTTAATTAAAATTTAGATTATTTTTTTTAAAAGAAAAATGAAGAAAACAACTTTTCAAGGAAAAAATGGAAGAATAAATTTCATAAGTGATATTTCATTATTAATTGTCAAATAACCGTCAATACACCCCACACTGATCCACAACCTTATAGTTGTAGAAGCGAATTTATAATTTTGAGAGTATGAGTGCACTATTCTGAAGATGTGGTTTTGAGATATAAATTCGACTGACTCGGCCTTTAGCTTTTTATTACTAAATTCATTAAACATTTAAAATTTATAAGTCCAAAATTAATTTTTATTTTTTAAAATTGTATTATTATTTCTTACTTAAATATTTCAATATTGAAAGTATTGAGATGATTGAATCCATTGTATGAATATCATCCACTTTACTAGTTTTAACATATACATTTGATTTATTTATATAAAATGTTATGATTATAAAAGAAAAATAGAAATTTCAATGCCACAATCTTGAAAAATTAAAAGATTAAATCAACTAAAGAAAGAAAGAAAAGCATAAAATTAACACGTTAGAACTACCATATTCGATAACAATTTAGGGAGAAACTACCCAATTTTAGAAAGAAAAAAATAAAATAGTTGTAAAATTTGAATTTCTAACTTCACCTAAAAAAATGTGATATACCTAATCATCATTACATGATATGTGTGGAAATTAGTGACAATTGTATTAAGTTGTTAGCTAGCTTAGTATGTATACACAAATTAGTAACAAAATCTGTTAGATTAGATTAGCTGGCAGTGTAAGTAAAGATATTAGTTAGTCACGTGTATAGTTAGTTGATGACATGTATAAATAGCCACAATTGGATTGTAGGAAGAGATAATACAGTTTCACAAATTCTCCATTTTACTTTCTCTTCCTTCTTCCTCGATATCAATGTAACAGTAGCCATTGTAGCTGGGTTAATGCTTTCAAAATGGTATCAGAGCTTGGTTCCACTGAAGCCTAGCACATCCTATTACAGAGATATTCACTTAAGAAGAGATCTGGAGAATCAACTGTATACAATCACCAGTTGAAGAATTGCGATCGATTTCACAATCTATTTCCTGTTCATCACCAATTGAAGAATCAGAATCGTGATTGTTGATTTTTTCTCTCTTCTGTGTAGTCGAGTTCAATTTGTGTGAAATGTAGCTTAAAATGGTAGATACAACAGATCTGTCAACACAATCGGCATCACCATCGAGTTCCACACAGATTCAGAAGTTCACTGATATTCATCCGAGGAGTCCTTTGTATCTTCATCCATCAGATACGCCAGGTAATATTCTGATCTCACAAAAATTAACTGGCATAGAGAATTATACAGGTTGGAGCAATTCCATGACAATAACATTGTTAGCTAAAAACAAAATTGCTTTTGATGATGGATCATGTAGAAAAGAGCAATATCTAGGAGATTTAGAACATGAGTGGGAGAGGTGTAATGCATTCGTTTTGTCATGGATCACTAATTTTGTCTCAAAGGAAATAGCAAATAGCCTCATGTTCTCATCTAATGCTCATTCTGTATGGAAGGATCTAAAGGAGCGTTTTGATAAAAGAAACCTTACTAGGATCTATCAATTACATCGAGAAATATGCACCATGAGTCAGGGCACTCTTACTGTTTCAGACTACTACTCTAGGCTTAGAAATCTATGGGATGATCATATTTCTTTAGTACCACTACCAGCTTGTGAATGTGAAAAGTATAGAGAGTATGCAGATCATATGGAGAAGCAAAACCTTATACAATTTTTGATGGGACTGAACGAGACATTTGCTCAATCTCGTAGTCATATTTTGATGACTGTTCCTAGTCCCAACTTGAATCAAGCCTACAACATGATAATGCAGGATGAAAGTCAAAGAGTACAATCTAACATAATATCTGCTTCAATCTTGGCATTACAACAATTTTATGTTAATGAGCCCACTACATTAGCATTTGTGCAGCATAACAAGTTTAAGAAGCCTAGTGATCTATACTGTGAACATTGCCATATGAGGAATCATAATACCAAGTATTGCTAAAAGCTGGTAGGATATCTATCTGATCATAAATATGGCAAGAAGAACCCCATAGATAGAAATGAGAGGAAGCCACAGTTTGGGGATGAAAGACAAAGGTTTCAAGGTGGTAGGCATGAAAAGGTTGGTGGTAATATGAGACAACAGACACACAATGCACAGTGAAGTAATTCTTCTGAGTATGGGAACAAACAACAACAAAATCACACTACAGATCTCTGGATAGTATAGAGTCTGGGAATAGTTCTTCTGCATCTATATTAGTGCCATCATTCACTCATGATCAATACAATCATATTATGAGATGTAGGGAAATAATTCTACATCACAAGGAACCATGGCTAATATAGCAAGTATACCTCAAAACACTACTTCATGTTTTACTTCAAGGTGTTTTTCTGCAGGTTCAAACACAGTCCCTTGGGTGGTTGACCCTGGTGCTACCAATCACATGGCCTGTAATATGCAATCCTTGCTAAACTCATCACCTGCACCACCTTCTAACAATCAAGTACATCTTCGAAATGGTCAAACAACATATGTCATACACATTGGCACAATAACACTCTTTGATAATTGTGCATTGAACAATGTGTTGCATGTTCCTAAATTTGAGTATAACCTTCTGTCCATTTCAAAGCTCACTAAAGAACTTCATTGTTGTGTCTCTTTCTATCATTCTTTTTGTATCTTTCAGGACCTATCAACAACATTCACCTGTCAGTGCTCTAGTTAAACCATATTCATGTGCATCATCTATTCATGCTGGCCCCTCCATCTGGCATCTCAGACTTGGATATGCACCCGTTGTTGTTCTTCAAAAGATTCTTCTACTCTTCTCCAACTTTCTGAATAAAAATTCTACATTTTGTTCAATTTGTCCCCTTGCTAGATAAATTAGATTACCCTTCCCTAATAGTAAGAAGTCTATAAATCCTTTTGATCTCATTCTCATGGAAGTTTAGGGGCATACAAATAATGTACTTACAATGGTTATAGATATTTCCTCACTATTGTAGATGATCATTCTAGAATGACTTGGATTTACTTGTTAAGATTGAAAAGTGATGTAATAATGTACATTACTTCCTTTCTTACTCTTGTTAAAAATCAGTTTTCAGCTTCTGTTAAGATTGTAAGAACTGATAATGGTTTAGAAATTTTCAATTCTCAATGCAATTCTCTATTCAATTCTTTGGGTATTATTCATCAAAGTACTTGTGTGCATACACCTCAGCAAAATGATATTGCTAAAAGAAAGCACAGATACCTTCTTGAAATGGCTAGAGCCCTTAGATTTCAGGCTCATATACCACTCAAATTTTGGGGTGAGTGTGTCACTACTGTAGCCTTACTCATTAACAGATTACCATCCACACTCTTATCCAAAAAATCACCCTATGAGGTGTTTCATGGTCATCTTCCTAAGCTTGATTACATTAAAGTATTTGGCTGCCTATGCTATGCAACCAAGCCACTCTACACTGATAAATTCTCTTCTAAGGCTATACCATCTATATTCATGGGATATGTAGCCACTCAAAAAGGGTACATGCTATACAATATTTCCTCAAACACTTTTTTTATAAGTAGAGATGTCACTTTCAGAGAACATATATTCCTTTTCCAGCATCCCAAGTCTACATTTTTAACTCCAGATTCTATGTCCTCATCACATACATTTCCTTCCAAATCAGCCTTTCCTCATCCTCTGAATGTACCCTTAAAGTCTCATGATCATTTATTACCCAGTTCATCTCTATCTACATCTTCATCAGTTCCCACTCCTATTATTACTGCCACACCTATTCTTGCTCCCTCACCTCCTCCTATCAGGAAATCCTCTAGAGTCACAAAGCCTCATCTTTGGCACATTGATTACATTACACAATCCAAACATTCTGATGCCACTCATCCTATTTCTAATTGTCTTTCCTATTCTGCCATCTCACCATCTTTTAGAGCATACCTCACTGCTTTTTCTTCATCCATTACTGAGCCTTCCTCTTACACCCAAGCTGCTCAGGATAAGCAATGGATTTTTGCTATGGACCAAGAGATTGTTGCACTCACTGATAATCACACTTGGGAGATTGTGGACCTACCTGTAGGGAAAACTCCTATTGGCAGTAAGTGGCTATATAAGGTGAAATATAAGGCTGATGGGTTTGTTGAAAGGTATAAGGCTAGGTTGGTTGCTAAGGGGTTCACTCAGTAGGGCTTAACTATCATGATACTTTTTCTCCAGTTGTCAAAATGGTCACTGTAAGGACTGTTATTTCCATAGCTGCTCAGTCTAATTGGCCTTTGTTCCAGATGGATGTGTATAATGCCTTCCTCCAAGGTGATCTCATGGAGGAGGTCTACATGACTTTGCCACCAGGTTTTGATAGCCAGGGGGAGCATAAGGTTTGTAGGCTACTCAAATCTCTGTATGGCTTAAAATAAGCCAGTAGACAATGGAACCTGAAATTTACAACAACCCTTGCTAAATCTGGGTTCACACAAAGCAAGTTGGATTATTCTTTGTTTACAAAAATGTATAAAAGAGGGATTGTCATCATACTTGTTTATGTTGATGACTTATTAATTACTAGGAGTGACAGAATACTCATTCAAGAAGCTAAGGAAATTCTGAATTACAATTTCAAGATGAAGGACCTTGGAGAGTTGAGATACTTCCTTAAAATAGTGTTGTCAGATCCAGCAAAAGGATTATGATGAATCAGAGAAGGTATATGCACTAGAGCTAATATCAGAATGTGGTTTAGGGGGAGGAAAGTCCAATACTACACCACTAGAATAGAATCAGAAGATGACAAGTCTGGAGTATGATGAAGTTTTTGAGCCTACTGGTAATGATGCAGAATTAGAAGATAGAAAAGTGTATCAAAGACTCATAGGCAGATTATTATACTTGGAAATGACAAGACCAGATATTTCCTATGCAGTGCAACATTTGAATCAATTTATGCATGCAGTTAAAAAATCACACTATGAGGCAGCCTTACATGTGGTCAGGTATATAAAGAAACAACTTGCACTAGGACTTCTAATGAGCAGTAGAAAGTCATGTAAGGTGACTACATATTGTGATGCAGACTAGGCATTATGTTTGATATCAAGAAAGTCAGTGACATGTTTTGGAATAAAGTATGAGGATTCACCGATTTCATGAAAGTCAAAGAAGCAAAGTATAGTGTCAAGAAGCTCAGCAGAAGCTGAGTATAGAAGTATGGCAATCACAGTGGCAGAGTTAGTTTGGTTACAAAGACTGTTCAAGGAACTATGTGCTCATGTGGAGTTGCCAATGGAGTTATATTGTGATAATAAAGAAGCATTGCAGATAGCTTCAAATCATATGTTTCATGAGAGGACTAAACACATAGAGATTGGTTGCCACTTCATTAGGGAAAGATTACAAGAAGGACTGATCACAACTTTCTACATTGCTAGCAAAGAACACTTGGCAGATATATTCACAAAGGCATTGGCGAAACAATTGCACACTGAGATGTTGTTCAAGTTGGGGTTGCTGGACATTTTTCACCATCCAACTTGAGGGGAGTGTGGAAATTAGTGACAATTGTATTAAGTTGTTAGCTAGCTTAGTATGTATACACAGATTACTAACAGAATCTGTTATATTAGATTAGCTGGCAGTGTAAGTAAAGATATTAGTTAGTCACGTGTATAGTTAGTTGATGACATGTATAAATAGCCACAATTGGATTGTAGGAAGAGATAATACAGTTTCACAAATTCTCCATTTTACTTTCTCTTCCTTCTTCCTCGATATCAATGTAACAGTAGCCATTGTAGCTGGGTTAATGCTTTCAACAATATGACATTTTAGATTT
This sequence comes from Solanum piurae, assembly GCA_029582685.1. Taxonomy (NCBI): domain Eukaryota; kingdom Viridiplantae; phylum Streptophyta; class Magnoliopsida; order Solanales; family Solanaceae; genus Solanum; species Solanum piurae. The sequence goes on from JAJOOO010080168.1 coordinate 8,373, forward strand.
GACTTTATACATTTATATTTTAAAAAAAGTAAAAACAAATTTGATCTAGAGAGGGGTAAGCCCATGCATAGCTACCATCTCCGCACCACCTTCACACCTATGGGCTATGGGTAGGGGTGTAAAAAATGAACCCAAACATAGGTAATTCGCCCAACCCGTCCAGAATTTTAAGGGTTGGGCTCAAAATAATTTGAATTGGGTTCAATCTCAACCCATTCAAGCCTAACCCGGTTTAAGAGAATCCTCAATTGAGCCCAATTCAATCTCTAATTTCAACCCGTTTTAAAACTGTTTACTAAGATATGTTCCTATATTAAAGGTATGAATTATTGTCTATTTAACATCTTTTAGGATTTATCTATCTATTTGTTACTTTTTTTATAAAAAAAAATTGAATTGTGATTATAAAAGTTAAATATCACTATGTTACAATTATTGAGATTAATCGGGTCAAATTGGGCGGGTCAAGACCCAACCCCATTTTTAGCCCATTTGAACCCAACCCATTTGAGCCCAAAGTAAACTTGAGCGGGTCAAGACCCAACCCGATTTATATTTCAACCCATTTTAATATCTCCAATTTCAACTCAACCCGCCCATTTGACACCCCTACCTATGAGTACCAATTATAATATCATTTTAAAAAATATTTTGGGCTCATTTCAATTCAATCGACTCATTTATTTAATTTTGAAAAAAATACTTTCCTTCGTTCCAAATACATCCTTAGTTCCTACCATATGCTTTTTGTGAATGAATTTCTGTAAAAAAAAAAAAAAAAAAAACTTATAGTTGAGTGACTTTAGAGCTAAAAATTAACATTAAGTGATTTTCAAGAAAGCATCCCATAATTAAGGAGTAAATATCTCAAAAAGTCACTGAACTTTGAGGAATTATCTTGTAAAGTCATCCAACTTTGTTTTGTATCAATAAAGTCGCTCAACTTTAAGTTTTCTTTATATAAAATCACTCAATCAAATTTATTATGAAAATAATTTAACACGATAAAAGCTTTTCTCTCCGAGTTTTCCTCTTTTCTCTCTTCCATAAATGAAAACTTTACTCAAATATATATTATTTTTTTGTAAATAGAGAGATATTTTATACACACTAAATAATTATTATATTTGCTTGCATGATATTAATGTTTCCAAACTTAATTAGATTATTACAAATCAAAGAGGAGATCATTATTTATACTATAATTTCCTCTTTTATTTGCTAGTAGATCGAAAACATAATGAATGTAATTAAGTTATTACAAATCAAAGAGGAGATTATTTTATACTATAATTTCTTCTTTTATCTGCTAGTAGACTGAAAACATAACGACAGTGATGAAGTATCAATTTCCTTTTTATCTTATTTTATTTTTTTCGTATTATACTAAAAAAAAAAATCACCAATAAAATTTTAAAATATTATTCATATCTTACATCTGATCCACCAATCTATAACTATATATATTTATATATATATATATTTTTTTTTTAAATTATTGCAGAAAAAATAAGTAAAAAGAAAAGAAGAAAAACATTGTTTTTTGGTTAAAGAAGAAAAACATATGAAGAATTGAGCTATGAGGGAAAACAATTAATTTATTTTGTCATGTTAAATTGTTTTTTTTGGTAAATCTGATTGAGTAATTTTATAAAAGAAAAACATAAAGTTAAGTGATTTTATTGATACGGAATAAAGTTGAATGACTTCATAAGATAATTCTTCAAAATTGGGTGACCTTTTGAGATATTTACTCCATAATTAAGTGACCATCTAAATTATACGCATTGAGAATGCCGAAAAAATTGGACCGAATCTAATTAATTCTAATTTTGATATTAAGTGATCGTTTGTTCATTAATATGTTTTTATTTTTGGGGGAGTTAAAATTTCCAAATCATATTTGACCATAGAATTTTAGAATTTGAAAAACATTAAGAAATTATTCTCATTTCAAATAACT